>CABFOQ010021609.1:13208-25133 GCA_900660455.1 Gephyroberyx darwinii | reverse complement strand
TACACATCCCTGGGGGGCACCGGTGCTGAGTGTCAGTGTGGAGGAGGTGACATTGCCGATCCGTACAGCCTGTGGTCTGCTCGTCAGGAAGTCCAGGATCCAGCTGCACAGGGAGGAACTGATGTGCAGGTCTCGGAGCTTTGTGACGAGTCTGGACGGCACTATGGTGTTAAAAGCAGAGCTGTTGTCAATGAACAGCATCCGCACACAAGTGTTCCTCTGATCCAGGTGGGAGAGGGCAGTGTGCAGTGCAAATGCTATTGCATCGTCAGTGGACCTGTTTGGCCTGTAGGCAAACTGGAGTGGGTCTAGTGTGGTGGGCAGTGAGGATGTGATGTGAGCTTTGACTGTCCGCTCAAAGCACTTCATGACAACGGAGGTGAGTGCTATTGGGCTCACGTTTGGTTTCTTCGGGACTGGGATGATGGTGGTCTTCTTGAAACATGTGGGGACTACAGACTGGAGCAGGGAAAGGTTGAAGATGTCTGTGAAGACATCTGCCAGTTCGTAGGCACATGCTTTGAGAGCACGGCCCGGGATATTGTCTGGACCAGGAGCTTTGTGTGCATTTACCTTTTTAAAGGATTTACACACGTCTGCCCAAGATATCTGGAGTGGGCAGTTGTCCTGTTCTAACAAAACAACAACAACGTCCACCACCGGAGGACAAAGAGCTGTTGACAATACATAGCAAGCTATGTCCTACATTGTCTAAAACTTCTAAAATGAACTTGGTTGGTACGAGGTCAAGGGGGCTGGAAGTCACTTTGACCTAAACTGACAGATAGACGACTCCGGGCCAAATATGGTTGAGTTTAGGCACATAAGGCTCAGTTCTGGCAATGGCAAGAGTATTGTGGGCCAAAAGTGGACCAACTGTAACCAGAAATATTTGGGTTTGGAGCCACATATAACGGCCCAAGTCATGCCTGAGACATGGTCTCATCAAGGTTGTGGAGTTGCGGTTGTGTTCTGGCAGCCAGAATCGGATGAGTTCATCGCTGTCATTCCACGTCTATATGTAGGCCGAATGTAAGTGGTGGTGTGGCCAGCACTGGGCATTCACTCAATTTATATCAGGGAGGGTATCTAGATGAGGACAGGATACGTCAGTAAAGAAAATTGGGCAGGAAATCTTAGACCTGATGTCCTCAATCTTAACTAAAAAGTTGAGGAAAAATTTGAGGAAACAGAGACACCAGAGTTCATAATCAATAATTCTAAACAAGAACCTGGGATTGTGCTGATTAAAGTGACTAAGGAGACAAGACCTCACATTAAGTAGGAAGAGACAGAGACATACAATAGAAACTTGAACAATATCACTCTGAGAATAATAGCGTGGACGTTCTTAATTCTTTATCCCTGAAACGCGTCCAATACAATAACTTATGCACCAACAAAGTTTAGGCGGATTTGGCTATTATGAGTATGGAAACAAAACTAGCAAACCTCTGGCATGGCAGATCAAATTTATCCATTCAATAACTACTGATGATGGTAGATCCCTGGTGATGTCATTGGACATCAATGCAGAATTTAAAAAGTATAATGAATCACTGTATAAATCAGACCATAACTCCATTAATGAAGGAGCAGGGTGATTCCTGGATTGTTTACCTCTTCCTCAGATTAATAATGAAAATAAAGATTGACTCGATGCTGACATATCAGAGGAAGAGGTTCTCTTGGTCATGAAATCTTTGCAGAATAATAAGGCCCCAGGGCCAGATGGCTTTCCAGTTGAATATTTCAAAGCATTTTCAAGTAAGCTACTGACCCCTTTAACTAATATGATCACAGAGGCTTTAGAAAACTAAAGTTTGCCCAGCTCTCTTGAATTAGCAACTATAATCCTGCTACCAAAACCTGACAAGAATAGACAAAAATGTGGCTCTTATAGGTCTCTGAGCCTGTGGAATTCCGACTATAAAATAAATATTAATATAAAATCCTTTCCAAATGAATTGCTACCAGATTATATGATGTTATACCAAAGGTAATTCACCCTGACCAAACAGGATTTATCAGGAATAGACAAGGATCAGGCAGTGTTCGCCGATTATTCCATATAGTGAATGCTGCTCAAAGGAATAGGGAAGCCATGCTGATAATGTCAATGGATGCTGAGAAGGTGTTTGACAGAATTTAACCTAGCTTTCTGGTCCAAACTCTTAAAGGTATGAATTGCGGAGAGAAATGTAGTCAATACATCAGAACATTTTCCCAACCCCCAAGGCTGAAATCTGTTCCTGTCTGACGCCTTCTCTTTGTCCAGGGGATGCCGGCAGGGCTGCCCAAGCTTGCCGTTATTGTTCTCACTCGCCATTGAACCTTTGGCCCTAGCCATTCGAACTAATGTAGCTGTCTCTGGTATTAAATTTGGCGATTCTGAGCATAAAATTTCTCTCTACACAGATGACCTCTTGATATCACTTGATAACTGAACCAGCTGATTTGGTCCCTCCTCTTCTTCATTGTCTAGAAGAGTACAGGGTAGCACCAGGATACAAACCAAATCTGGCAAAGAGTAAGGTCCTGCCTTTAAACATACAGGACATAAACATTAGATCTCTCATCAATCCTCTGAAGTGATGTCCCCTTGGTTTCAAATATTTGGGCATTAATATTAGAAAATCCTATGACAAGGTTTTCAAAGACAATTACTTGTCACTCCTGGATAAAACTAAATCAACGGTGGACAGATCTATAAAAAATCACTATAATTTTTAACACCTTTGGTATATGGCAAGAATCCCACAAACTGGTGGGCTTGGATGTCTCACTGTTCAGGAGGACTCCTCTTTGGGATAACCCTAACATTCCATATCCCATATCTGATGGAACTCTAAAGAAATGGACCAATAACGGCATTGAAACTGTTGGTGATCTATGCAGTGATAATCCATTATGCAATTTTCAACAATTATCTGTAAAATTGAATTTGCCAATGCACAATTTCTTTAAATTTCTTCAAATTAGACACTGGATCCAAGACAATTCTTCAGAATTCCAGCAATTCAAAGGGAATCCCTCTGCAGGGACATCTTCCACTAGGGGTCTGATATCCTCCATATATAATGTTCTAAATAGAAAACTGGCAATATACGATAGATTGTCTATTAAACAGAAATGGGAGACAGATCTAGCATGCAATTACGATGATGTTGATTGGAAAAAATATTTTGGAAAGTTCTCACTGTTTTAATTTCTACAATGCATAGACAAATTCAATTTAATATTTTTCACAGAATCTACTTTACTCCATACAGACTACACAAACTTGATGGGAATGTCTCTGCCATGTGCCAAGGGTGTAAGGTTGAGTAAGGTAATCTGCTGCATATGCTCTGGAGTTGCCGGAGTTTGGAAAATCTGTGGACCACAGTATCAGACATCACAGAATCTGAAATACAAAACAACCCCAGAATATGGATATTGGGCGATGTTGCCAGGCTCAATGTGAGTCACCATAAGAAATACTTTGTGGTACTTCCAAGCACAGCAGGGGAAAAAATAATTCTTAAAAACTGGAAATCTGAAGACTCTTTCACAAAGACACTGGCTAAATGAACTTACATCATACTGTACTTCTGAGAAGATATAATGTCATATAGATATAATGTTAGAAGGAAACCTACAACATATGATAAAATTTGGGGCCCTTTTATGGACTATCTCACTTCGCTAAATTCCCTTAATTGACTCATGACCACTCTACTGTTGAATGCCTCAAACTATTATGGAATATTTCTATAACCTCCATTCAGTGAACCTGTCTGTACTGTAATTTTTTTTTTAAATATGTTTTTATTGTTTTGCATTGTAATTGATGAGGAAAATAGTACCATTCATGGGTTAGGGTGGGGGGTGGGGTTTGTAATTTTTTGCTTTTGCTTTCAATCTTTATATTGTTTATTCTTTCTTTGTGCTGTGTGTATTATCTTGTCTATATACAAAATGACAAATGTACTTTATTTTTGTGCTTTGTCAATGAAGACATCTTGAAAAAAAGAAAAGAATGCCAGCTCTAGGGAGCACAGTCCAACCACAGATACTGAACCGATTACATTTTCTTTATTGAGGATTGAGGATGCTTTCAATTACTGTGCTGTCAAATTGCACCAGGAATGGTTGTGAAAAAACGGAACTTCCTCAGTTCACAGCAGGAAGAAGATGCTTTGTTTGGCTTTGTTAATTAATTGCAGGAGATGTTCTTATCCCAGGGCCGATGTTCTTATTCAGGCATGTTGGTGATGGTGGACCCTAGGAACCTGACTTATTCAGTAGAGTTCACATGGAGATGAACCGGCAGGTTCCTTTATTGGCAACATATCACGCATGATACCAAGCCAGCAATCCTTACTGTACTGCAGCAATTTGGTTTGCTCTCCTTTCTGCAACCACCTTCCTCTCTGTCTTCTGAGTGTCCTGACAGGGCTTAAGTCAGGAGCTTCCCTAATTGCTGATATGCATCAGCTCTCTCACCTCCACCTCTGCCACACCAGGGAGGGAAGGTATTGCACCTCCCACACTCTGCCTAGTTGTCTCTTGTTTGAGAGGGGGCGCTGTCCCTGGTGCTGAACCCCAGTGGAGCTGTTTCTCTGACATGGGGCTCCACAGAGAACACTCAAAGAAGCCCTGACTCAGATGTTCTAACAATGCAAAAACAAAAACCCACCAAATGAATACCATAGCAGACATCAGGTCACACCATCATAAATTTATAGCGTCATTCATTAGTTGGCACCATTCACTAGCTACCTACTCTATTCAATAGCAGTACATGGCAGGTCATTGGGGTTATCAAGTGGGCACTTTCTTTGACAGATGTTTCATTCAACCATATTGGCTGGCTTGTCCAGGCATTCTGCAGCTGCCAGCTGCATTCCTTATGTAACCACTCACTTGCTCCTTCTGTTGCCTGAGACATATTCCTAACTGCTTTTTTTGAGCTCTGTCCTCGAATGCCCACCTTGCGTAGCAGTGCAGAAACAAACTTTGCTATGAACCCTCGACAACAGGCCGAACCTCACTGTTCTCCCTCCACTGCCAGTTCTGCAAATCTAAATCTCTTTCATAATTTGTCTTGTCAACTCGGCATAGAGATGAAGTTTCTACCGTAGTGATGCCGTTTCTACTGGTGGTGTTAACTTTTGGACTGGCACCACACTTCTGGTGGTGTTGATGTTTCTATCCGTGGTGATGACATTTCTACCTGCAGTGATGACGGTTTCTATCCACGGTGATGATGGTTTCTATCCGCGGTGATGACGGTTTCTATCCGCGGTGATGATGGTTTCTATCCGCGGTGATGACGGTTTCTATCCGCGGTGATGATGGTTTCTATCCACAGTGATGACGTTTCTCCCCGTGGCAATGATAATGCTACCCCCAGCAATGATGTTTCTACCTGCGGTGCAGTGAAGACAATTCTACCTGCAGGGATGATGGTTTTACCAGGGGCGATGACATTTCTAACCACAGGGGATGATGTTACTACCCACGGTGATGACATTTCTATCTTTGGTGATATCATTTCTATCTTTGGTGATGACATTTCTACCTGCAGCGACAACATTTCTACCCACGGCGATGATGTTTCTACCTGCGGCGACAACATTTCTAACCATGGGGATGACGTTTCTACCTGTGGCAGACACTTCCACCTGCCCCAATGATGTTTCTATACATGGTGATGTTTCTGCCGGTGGTGCTAAAATTTCTTTCTGCGGTGATGACATTTATACCCTGTGGGCAGATACTTTCTCGCTAATTCAAACACACAGTTTGCATTTCCACCTGGCTGACTCTGGCAGTTCCCATCACATTCCCATCACAATGCATGCTGTGTGCATTTGTCTTGCCTATTTTTCCTCATCCATTGAAGATATGCAGATAAGGATCACCTTTTAATATCAGATGTAAATGGGTTTAACACAGCTTGACGGACAGGTGGCAGTAAGTACAATCACTGGTGTGTACCTGTCAAGCTTATTCCTATCCTCCCTCCCTATCGACATCTCTTCTCTCCTGTTTATCTCATCATCTCTGTTTCATAGTAAGTTTCTTATGCTGTGCCACCCCTTCTATTCTCTGTCGCTTCTTGTTAATTATTGGAAAGACACTCATTGTTTTTTGTTTTGTTGTCCCAGTGAAAAAGGCTTTATTAATCAAACTGGGTGGAAGTCTGCACTGGTTCTGATTCCTCAGTTCAAAAAGCAAGGAGCCCACCACACAACAGCTACAACAGCTTTCATTCATAGGACAACCTACCTGGAAAACTGGCTACACATTGTAAAGTGTGATAAGAACAGATCCAACATGTTTTATAACATGTTACCCACACTTAACTGAATCCATATTAGACCACTATTTAGACTATGTTCTTTGAGAAATATGATATGCATGGGCACATGCATATCATATTTTTTAATCTGTCTGGGTTTAACTCAGATTGTCTCTGAAAAGTCATCATTTCAGGAATTAACAAAATAAATTAAAAAAAAAATTTGAATTGACATGCATTTATGCATTGGAATTACATAATTCACATGAGTTGAATGGGTTTCATTTTCATTCATTTTCATTTCAACTTTCATTTAAAACTCAGTTGGCTGTGGCACATACCATGTAACTGCAGTGTCTTGGGTTTGAATCGCGCTCAGGACATCGCATGCCACCCCCCTCTCTCTCGCAATCTTTCCTGTCTCTCTCCACAATTGTCTAATAAAGGCAAAATGCCCAAAAACAAAATCTTAATAAAAAGACTGTAACTAAAGGCTTTCTACATGACTAAAACAATAGGCGCACTATGTGTCTCTAGCCAAAAGCGCTGTTTAATATTCATTGTTTGTTTGCAAAGTGAGTAAACACAATGCAACAATAGACAGGCTCACTCTCATTTTCATAGTGACCTTTTATTATCTTGGTTCGGCTATGACCGCGCCGACAGACGCAGCATGAAGCACATTCAGGGCTTACACATGCAATTTTTTGAAAATAATAACTTATCTGAAAGCGGTGGCACACTTGAAAGTGCAGCATTTAACATTAAAGAAATGAACTGACTCGAAAAGCTTTTTCCCAATGCGTGAAATCCATGGAATATTCCTCTCTTATTACACCATGATTGCAGCAAAACTTTAAAAAAACTTGACTCATGTTTTTGCAATTAATTTCAGCAGAGAGCATTTTGATAAGAGAACTTTTTTTTCTCCCTTTGAACAACTTTAAGTTCTGTCTGTGATAGCCCATCTTGAAAGCATTATGGTACAGTGTTTGAAGTCGAGATTAAAATCAGCTAATATCATCACCACATTGGTTCACCCTCTAGTCAGTGTTCCTGAATGAAATACAAACATATTTGCTATAAGTACATAAGATGATACTGTCAAAACAGATTCTAATTAGATTTTTTTTTTTCTTTGCCTGAGTAAATATATGTCTCTCTCACTCACACACACACACACTTACTCAAGAGAGAGAGAGAGAAATGAAAACTGTCTGACATTGTCTAATCTTGTCACTTTGAAGTAGCTTTTGGCGCTGAGCTGCCCCGTGTTGTGTAATGGGCTGGCATGGTGGGGCTCCAGTGCTCTGCTGCCCTGTCAGCTTGGATTATCCTACTGTGGCTCTGACCTGCTGAATATGCCCACCACCCGACAGAGAGTAAAAAACACCCATGTGACAAGATGTGACCTAGATGGATTCAGTCACCTCTATTACACCTTGCCTAAGACGTCCATCCACCCACATTTTTCTCTCTCGTACTCTCTCTGTCCGTCAATCCTCCTCTTTCTACTGGTCTCTCTCTATATCTATACAACAGCTGTTAAAAAGGAAAAAAAACTTCATAGGTATTTAAACAATAACATACAACATTTTCATATAAATAAATATCGGTTTTGTTGCACTGCATCACCTTATTGATGTAACACAGCATTGATTCAACCTCTAGCCAGTTCATGAAAGGTTTTCCATTTGCTGTTCTAAACACCCGATGTCAGGTAGGTCTTTCCTGGGGAAAATCCTCTGCCTCCCAGGAAGTGATGCGTGATGCTCCCAGGAAGGAGACAGACAGGCATGAATTATTGAGATACTATAAGCATGAACATTAAATAGGTAAACCCAATGACCTAAGTGACTTTGAGCACTGCGTGATTATCAGTGTCAGGCAAGCTGGTATAAAGTAAGTAGAAATAGCTGCCCTGCTGGGCTGCACGGCATTCGGCACGGAAAAAGAAAATGGAATAGAATCTAAAATAAGCAATAAAATTTAAAGCAAAAAACAATGTATGAAGTATGGACAGTTACTTACAGCTACATACAGGTTACTATCTGGCATGAATACTCAAATATGGATTACAAAATAGAAATATGTTTGAGATATATAAATAAATAAGTATGTAAAAAGATAACAATACAACATAAAATAGTATGTATACACTATTAAATAGTGGAGCCATTATGACAGTATTGATACAGTACTGTGCAAAAGTCTTAGGCATACGTTTTGTTTTTATATAAATTTGGTCTTAGATGTTTATTTTTTTGTTTTCTGAATTAGTGTTTTACGTTACTGCTCTTTCTAGTACATTGTTTGATATTTAGAAACTTTTAATTTCATTATTTTTGAAAGCATCTTTTTTTATACATCTGCCTAAGACTTTTGCACAGTAACGTATATGCAGAAAATAATGAGAAAGATAACATGAAAACTGAAGAAGCGAGTGTACACTATACATAATGTGCAAATGTGCATCATATTCCAATTAAAAATACACAGCCATACATATATGTACATAAAGTGTTGTGGCATGCAGACTAGTGTTACTACTATACACTCTATCAAATATGTTCACTTTACAGATGTAGATACCATGTATAAAATGTGCCATTTGACTATGTGCATTACTAGTTTACTGTGCCCCTGAAGTGACGTGGCAAAAAAAAATAAATCAAAACCATATCCATTAGAAACTGGTGTATTCCTTGCAGCTATGAGACTTCAAAATTCGCTTTAGATGCCATTCAGAGATGATGTAACGGTTTAACCAACTTATATATTGTCATTTCTACACAGAACGAACATATCATGAAGACCTTTGAGAGGTTGGTCCTGCAGCACCTGAAGCCACTAGTGGCAGCCTCTCTGGACTCCCTGCAGTTCGCATACCAGGCACACCTGGGAGTCGATGATGCCATCACCTGGAGAGTCCTGGGAGCACTGTGAGAATCATGTTTTTCGACTTCTCCAGTGCATTTAACACCATCCAGCCACTCCTGCTTGCAGAGAAGCTTGCGGCCATGCAGGTAGACCACGCCATGGCACATTGGATTACGGACTACCTCACCAGCAGGCCGCAGTTTGTTCATCTACAGAGCAGCATGATGGATACGCTGGTGAGCAACACGGGTGTACCCCAGGGAATGGTACTGTCGCCATTCTTGTTAACCCTCTACACCTCAGACTTTAGATTCAACTCTGGGTCTACTCATCTCCAGAAGATTTTGGATGATTCATCCATCGTGGGTTGCATCAAAGAGGACAATGAGGATGAGTACAGGAGTCTGGTGGAGAGGTTCGTCGGATGGTGCGTCAACAATCACCTACAGCTCAATGTCAGCAAGATTAGACAAGAGAGCTTGTGGTGGACTTCTGTCGAAACAAGAGCCGACCACCACCACCTGTGATCCTCCAGGGTAAGGAGGTGGAGGTGGTGGAATCGTACACGTTCCTAGGGGTGCACCTCAACAATAAACTGGACTGGTCAGACAACACTGATGCCCTCTACAGGAAAGGTCAGAGCAGACTGTACTTCCTGAGGAGGCTCAGGTCATTCAATGTGTGCAACAGGCTGCTCCGCATGTTCTACCAGACTGTGGTGGCCAGTGCACTATTCTTTGCTGTTGTATGTTGGGGAGGTGACATCAAGGCAAAGGATGCCAACAGGATTAATAAACTGGTCAAGAAAGCTGGCTCAGTTGTGGGAGAGACCCTGGACAGTCTGGAGGAGGTGGCTGAGGGGAGGATGAGGTCTAAAACCAGATCCATCATTGAGAACCCATCCCACCCCCTCTATGATGAGATGAACGGGCTGAGAAGCTCCTTCAGCTCCGTCTCATCCAACCTAAGAGCATGAGGGAGAGCTTCAAGCACTGTCAACGTCAACCCCTGAGCCTGCTGCTTTCTTCTTGCGTGCTGGAAGACAGCACAAATGGAGCTGTTCTTCCTGTTTTGTGCCATAAAGCAATACAGCAGATTCCCCATCTTTTCAACTATTCACATTCACAGATGTGTTATCCAGCTTGTATCTTAAGGACAATGTTGATTTTTTTGTCTGAACTTTGAGCCGTGGGTCGGAGTCTATCCTCAGCGGCTTTGAATAATGCCTTGTTTCATATCATCATTTCTCCAGTGTCACAGCTGTAAGTCATGGGCATTAACATTTATAGTAGCCGGGATGGCATCCATGTCTGCTGGAGTTCACCACCAGGACTGGTCATTAAAATGAACATTAATGTTTCATGGCTGATACCTGACTACGTTTTAGAAAAGGTCACGATTATCAGACATGAAGTACAGATGCTTTTTAAGGTATGGTTTGAGTCTACGTTGCACAGCTCAGTTCATCAGATCCATCATGCATTTAAAGGGAATCATTTTACCTCCAGAGAATTCCATGAATATTATAAATACCGTGCAGAAGTTCAGGCAAAATTATTTACTCGGCTACATGCATGGATAATCTGCATTTGTCATTTGCATGGGGTCCCTATGGCTAATGTATGGTATTTTAAAAAAATATTATTCTCTCTATCTCTCTGTCTCTGACTTCCATACTTATTTTTTCTTCCTCCACTCTTCAGTGAACACTGAGACTAGCATATGAGCCGATTACGATGCTAGTTTGAGCTCGGTTGGGTAAGCAGCTGTTTGGGCATGGAACAACTGTTCAGAAACACAATGTCTCTCTGGCTGGCGTGACTCACCAACACACCCACCAACGCCATCATCACATTATATAATCATCATATGTTATGTCATCTCCTGATGTATAGAAACTCGCCTAAGCCCAGTGTCAGTTCATGCATATGCTGGGCATGTATTAATTACAGTACTTTAGCGGCACTGAGCTGAACCACCCTGGGTCATGCTCCTCCACAGCTCCTTCACATGTTAATGAATGTTGATTAGGAAGCCTGAAAACATACTTAACCCTTACTTTTGACTGACAGCGTTCGAAACACATTAATGTTTGATGTTAAATGAAGCTGGTTTAGACTTGTCGTATTGTTGTGAAGGGGAGGCCGTGAAAACAAAGACATGTAATAACCAGCAGAGTGGCTCATCAGCAGCTTTGATCACCCGGGTCAGCTCCATAAGTACATCAAATTGAATCCTCCAGGTTTCATTTTATTATTCATCTCACAGTGCAATGCAGCTAAAAAATTTAAGGTGCAATAAGTATGATTTTTTTCATACCATATAATGACCGTATACTACTACTATACTATACTATAATGATCTGCAGGGGGTGGATAAGGTTGTTGATGAATGACTCAGCGACCACTCAGCCAGGTGCTGAGATTTCTGTTATTTAAAAACTCCCTTGACTTTCTCTGGACGGCGTGCTCACTGTTGTTTAGGAGACACTTTTAGATTTGACTCTTCAGTTTTGATTCCTCACTTCCTGTGTGGAGAAGATTTCCCTCCAGTGACCATAAACTGACACCACAATTTAATGTGGAAACATAGTGAATCTGCAGTGTCTCAGTGTCTCAGTCTGCTCTGTTGCAGCCCCACTTTCTGATTTAGGCTGATAAGACAAGTGCATTTTTACATAACAATCTTGCCTAGTGCAGCTTTAAGAGGGTTTAACAACTTAAATAAAATACCATGAGTTTTATTTTAAAACATGT
>CABFOQ010021608.1:0-13611 GCA_900660455.1 Gephyroberyx darwinii | reverse complement strand
CAAGCCACAGCACACGATGGCAGGGGCAGCTCACTCCCATAAGAGGCCTGTGGTGAGCTAAGCCGAGTCACGCAGCCAGAGCCAAAGGATCCTGGGTAGTTGAAAGTAGTTTTTCAGCCGCAACTGCCTTCAAAGACCAGGAAGCCATCCAGAACACAGGGGCATAGGATCAAAGGCCCAGCGAGCTCTTGCTAATTAGTAGGTGGGAAACCTGTGAACGTGCCACAAACCATTGTCTGACACTGTCACATTAGTGATAGCAAAGGTTGAGAGGGAGAGAGAAGAAGAGGAGGTGGCAGGTGGAGAGAGAAAGAAGAGGGAGGGAGAGAGAGAGCGAGAAGGACAAGATGAGAGAAGGGGACATGCAGTCGCAGTCCCACTGTGTAAATGGGACTGCGACTGCATGTCCCCTTGTGTGTTTGTCCGTCCCAAAGTGATGCGTAGGTTGGTGTTAAATGAGGCGAGAATGCAAAGTAACAATTTCCCTTTCTCCTCATCAACAAGCTGATACAAGACCACGGTGATCTCCTGCAGCAACTGCTCCAATGGTACATTCATGACAGAAGGGCATCAAACCTTCATCCCTTAATGCACTGGCATAAAATACAATAATCATTAAAAAGCTGCCACTTCACAAGCAAAGGGCTCCTCCTACTCCTCAGTTTCAGGTCCAAGGTAGACTTGACAATTTGTCCTAACTTCTCTCTGCAGTCCAGTGGTTTCCCCTCCTGCCCAGGGTACAACCAGACTGGCAGTGCAGTGGTGAGCGTTTGTCAGCACAGATTGACTTTTTTGCCCCACGAGGTGTCAATATGCTGCACCTGACAGGCCGCTGGCTCTGCGCAGTTTGCCTGCCTTGTTAAGTCTGACACTGACGAGGAGCGACTGAGCAGGAACTGACACACAGATGAAAATCCACCGCCACAGCAAATATTTGATGATGTGATTTTCGCTGGATTGGAGATGGAGCCTGTGTTGACATTTGTGTAACATCCACACAGTCTGGTCGTGTGAGCCGCTCTCTCGTTCTCTCTTGTTCTTTGTCTCTCTCATTCTCTCTTTCTATGTATATGTGTGTGTGTGTGTGTGTGTGTGTGTGTGTGTGTGTGTGAGAGAGAGAGAGAGAGAGAGAGAGAGAGAGAGAGAGAGAGAGAGAGAGAACCCTAGTTTAAAATTTAATTAGCTGACAACAGGTGGTGAGTGTTGAAGTGCCAGGTACATTTCACCTAGCACCTTCACAACCATGACATTGCTGATTTACAATACATGGCTTCACATGCCCCACATGCTGGCAGAAAGGATACATAATTGATCACTGAGCCACAATACTGTCAAATATCTCTTTATTTTGTGATAAGATAAAAAAAGATAAAACACTACACCAGACCTCCCACAGAATGGTACAAACAGTGTGTGTGTTTAAGGGAAACGTCATGGGAGGAGATTATAAACATTTAAATGCCAATGGGGGAAATGTGTCAGAGTCGTTTGGAGTGCTTTTAAAAACTCTTTAACCTGGAGATGATTGCAACTATTTCTGCAGAAGCTATATGAGGTGTCACAGAAGGGACACAGCCCAGTATGGAACCATCCATATGTTTCAAACACCAATCGCTCACTACAATCTGCCTTCCAAAAGTACATGTACAAGGTAACAATTCTGTGATCCATCCAATGACAGAGAGGAAGCAAAGAAAGACATAAACTATCGTGGAAGTTTTTCCTTGCAGAGGCCGGGCTGGTTCCACTGGGGCTGTGAGAACACAGTAATGACTGCAATGAAGGGGACTTGTTCTTAATTGAGATTAGATTTCTGTTTTATCTAGCTGCCACATCAAGGATCCTTTAGTTCCAGTCTGAATGGCGTCTCATTGTGGCCCATTACGTGGTTGATTGACCGTGTTAATTTAAACTGCATGTCTATCAGTTAGCTGGTGTAATTCTCACAGACTACAGTCCAGAGCCCTTTGGTATTAAGTGGCATGGGAGGAGCAAATAAATCTCAATGTTTTCATATTTTAGAGTGCCATTAGAGTGCCATTGTGTCTGTTTGTGTGTTTGTTCTGGTGGTTTAAATACATCAAGCATCAAGGTTGTTTCAAATGGTCTGAAGAGTCAACATCCTTCCCTGTTCCAGGCTACATGATGCCAACATGGTCCAAAGTTTGTTTACTCTTTTGGAGTGCGCTGAAGCATGTGCATTAAAAGGCCATGTTTTACCATGTGACCACGTTGGATAGACTTGGATGTCTGACAGCTTGAGTGTACCCTCCCCCTTGGCTGCTGGCAGGCTAGCAGAAAGTGGCTTTTAGCGCAATTACATGGGTTTTTACACATCAATTAGCAATCCAATTATGTCTTGATGTGATGAATAGCAGTGAATAGGAGTGGAGGAGCTACTGATCTTGCTAATAATGATCTCGCCGATTACGCTGATCAGTCAGTGGCTACGAAGACAGACACACCAAGGTCATCAATTAACACACAGAAGGAGAGGAAGAGCGTGAGAGAGAGAGAGAGAGGCAGCTTCCTATTGCACTGTGAAGAAAGATTAGGGTACAGTATGCTATACTGAATACTAGGCATATAACCCTCATAGATGCAATATATCTGATATATATGATGTTATATATATGAGGGTTCTTGATGGCTAGTATTCACGATAGCATACTGTAACCTAATGCATCTTTCATCACAGTGAACAGCACTATTCAGTGTTTTAAATGAATAGAGCCTTGACAGGCGGGTTGACTTATCCTTGAAAAGTGGACAGATTAATCTGTAATACTTCACTACAATTTGAGACTTTGATTTTCCATCACTTTCACTATTTTAATGTGGTAGCATTGTTGCTCATGTTATACAAATATATTATATAATATAAATTATATTATATTATATTATATTACAGTCTATGGTCTGATAGCTCATCATTTTTACACATGTGATTTTAGGTTAGCGTGACACAGTGTAAGTACTTCATATCAATCCATCTATCAATTCATCAAGAATTCATCCAAAGATATTGTATGTATCATTTTCACCCCAAGCCATTGGCATTAGCCCTAAGTCTGTTACTGTTTTCAGCATTGTTATAAAGTCACAATTCTGTCAAGTCAAAGAAGAATAAAAACACTATTATTCTGACTAATAGGCTGGAATACTGCTGAGCTTTTTCAACCTTTTATTCTATGCCGCCTTATTTAGAGCACTGAGCACCTTGCTAATATTTGAAGGTTCACGCATACTTGGTTACTGTGGGCCACTGGTTAATTTTATTTGGGTCAGTGACTTTAATGAATTAGATTTTAGTCTTTTTTGCACTCTCTCCCCCTCCCACTTTGTCAAGCTCTGATTAGATTTTTTAGGACTTGAGCAATGTACTCCCTACAAAGTAAGTTTATGGGAATTAAATTATTCCAAAGGAATAGCAACTGAGATCGCTAGTGTCTGTTGGTTGTCTCTTTGCTATCATCAGACATTACATGAAATCTGAAGTTCTATGTAACTATGGATTGGGTGAAGTTTGGGCTTTTACTATAGTTGCCAGGCGTTTTGTGTTCAGCACCATGAACTATGATTTTGGAATTATTTCAGTGATTTCAGTATTTTTATCTAATTAATGTGCCATGGGCAATTCAATTTTCATGCACAGTGGAAAGAAAACTGGTATTTAAAGGCAATGCCTCAGCAGAAAGACCTGAAAAGGCAAAAACTTTCAGGCCTGATTTTCCACCATATTGATGGTAATGACAAAGAAGCCAAGGTTTTGAATAAACCCATGCATAATTGAAGGTACGCACGAAATCTTCAGTGCCTACATCAAACAAGCCAAATCTGAGTAGAAACAGCTCAACTTTGCATATCTCAATCCACTTAAAGGAAGGTGACACTGGCAGGGTTGACGGACATAAACACACTTAACCATGCCTGTAAATCCCATAACAGCCTGGATTGTGCAGCAGTTTTGCAAGGAACAGCACTGGGGGGAGAAATCAGGAGACACAGTGCAGCAGCTTCCTGAAATTGTTTAGATACTCAGTTTTCCAGAATGTCTTGCACTACACTGAGCCTTACACACACTTAGACCAGCATTATGTCTCAGGCCACATCCATTGAAAGCTTGTTACCAGTGAAATTCTTTTCTTCTTTAGGTCACGTTGTGAGGAAGACGATAGAAAAGCACCATAACAATATACTATACCTACATATCCAAAAGTAAAATGCAAAGAATATTTCTTTGATCACATGTGGGCCAGTTCAAAGTTGACATAAGCCTCGCACGTAGACATTATATTCACTTATTAATTTACCGACTCAAACCCTATGACAAAGCCAGACACACACAGGACTGAGATGTAAAATCTGTCAAAGAATGCTTGAAACAAGTACGAGCATTTCTATGGACAGTCTTTGTTTGCTTGTGGGATAAAGTTTTTGCTATACCTGCTGCTTTCTGAGTTGGAGAGAATGAACAGTTACGCTAACATCACCATTACTATTCTCGACAGAAAACTGACCAGACACAACAAGCAACCAAAACAGATACATGTTGCATTTGTTCCTTCTGTGAATATTGCTTAATTCTGATAAGACCATTGAAGCATGGCATTTGCTATTAGCTAACAAGAACCTAATTGAGTTAGCTAGCTTATTTGGCCTCCCAATTTAAGAAGCACGATTATCATTTTTGGCCACACTGACTATGCATCCATTAAATTGTCTCATTATTTTATGGAATTACACACATCACATCATGAACACCTGTGTTAAAAAGGTAGGATTGGGTTGAGGATTGGGTGCAACCAGTTTTCCGAAGGGGGGAAGACCTTTAAAAAAAAAAAATCATGCCTCTGTTCTGTAAGAGTGGTGCCCTGCCTTTTGTATGATGAAGAAAATGACTTTTGAAAAAAATATATATGTATTTTAAAAAATTCCTTCAAAAAGGGCATTTTAGTACTGACAGGGCAAAGAGGACCCTACTTGTGTGCACGTTTGATATATATATTTATATATATATTGCAAGACACTGATGTGCAAACATCATGTTGCAGGCTTTCCAAATGTCACCGGTGGCATCGACTATACGCATGTGAACTTGAAGATCAAGCACACAAGAACAAATTTAACGGAATAGGAACACTCTAAAAACTGCTGAGTTAAAAACAACCCAATCTGGGTCGTTTTCAACGACACGGCTGTGTAACTATTGGACGCTTCTTTGCAGTAAAATCTGTAGAAATGCCATGTTTCACCACACATCTAGTTAAACAGTTCAATTACTTGGATACGCAAAAATAGATTCAAGATTTGGTAATGCAAATCATACATGCATGCAATAATAAACACATTTTTAAACAAAATGTTGGAAAGAGTTTTGAAAAATATTTATTTTTCAAAAAGCAATAATAAATAGTCAATACATTTTTAAACATGCATTTTTACAAGTTTTCGATTCCAGAGCAGTGCCACTATTAAACTAGAATTAACAATATCAGTAGCAACATTATAACAAGCCCATAAGTAGTAGGATGACAAATGCCTGGGAGAAGCACTGGTGTTCATCTCTAAGTGTCAGGATGGCATTGACACAGGATGGCCTCAGTATGGTCTTGACGCCTCAGCCAGCCTGTTGGAGGTACTCCACCATGTTTGTTCCAACCTATGATGGAGAGAAAGAAAAAGAAATGAGGAAGATAAAGTTAAAAAGGAAGAAGTTGGTAGGATAATGGAATATCAAGTAGGGAGTTTAACAATTTCGATACAGAATGGAAAACATTTGATTTTTAGCATCTGTTATGGTGACTTGACAATCCTTTATGGTCATAGTAAACACTAGTGTGTCTTGTCATGTTTCATTAACGTACTAAAAGTAAACAAGTTTCTGACATTGTTTTCCACATATACATAACAGATACACCTGATGTTTCCTTATGAGATTATCTAAAAACAGATACAATGTAATTTGATTTTATGCTTGCTTGGTGTTTACTTTGTAAATATGGACTATATGCTCTTTGGGTGGTCCCAACCAGACTCTTTGACTCTTTGACCCAAAGAGCTACAGCTGGATGGGAGGTGAGCACACTAGGCTAATGTTCAAGTATTTTTGTTAATTGGTGGCTCACAACGTCCTTTGTATTGAACAGGAATCAACTGAGTGGTTTAAATAATTAAATGACCTGTTATAGCAGCCTTCTGTCACCTGCTTCAGGAGGATTTTTAGTTGATTTTTTTTAGTTGACACGTGTTCATATCTTCAACATGGTCACATCACATGCAGCCAAGAATTTTCAGTCTAACCTTGGTCTGTGAGTGAGTTCCCATATCTGTTCACAGTTTTTTCAGCTACTTTCTTGATATCAAATAAAGGATGTCCCCACCTTCTCTCTGAATGTATTTTTTTCCTTCCTTTTTTTCCCCTTATTTTTTTTTATTTTCCTCTCACAAACGATAAGAGGGCAAAACAGACAAATTGTACAAAACAGCTGAACCAAACGATAAGACACTTCCTTTTTTTCCTGTGGATAAGCACATAAATATTTTGTTTTTATGATGAATTCAAAGATGCTAATGAGTTCTGTGTTTAACAGCTCTCCTGTTTGCTGCTGACTAATTACTCTCAGATTTCTGCACAGTCTGTTGTATGGCTCATCAAATTGAAGTTGCTTCCAGTCACTGCCAATGACTGGAAGATTCTCCACTTTTCAATATTGGCATTGATGGACAAATAGAGTGAACATATTGTAGGGTAGTAGACCTATTTTCATAGTGATCCTTATATGAGTGAAGGAAAACATTATGACTAAATAGAAACTACACATGTAGACATCACAGTCCCATTTGTTGTTCAAACACGCATACAAATACACCCACAAGACATCCACATATGCATATAGACACACAGATGCACACACTTCACGTTTGCTCACTGGTGTTGCACTTCTACTCTGCCTTAATAGGATTTTTTTTTTAATCCTGCAGTACCAATGTAGGGTGGATATAAGGTGGGTGGTTCTAAATGGCTACCACTGTTTCGGATCCGAGAAATCATTTCCACAGTTAGTGTAGAGCCTATATGCTCAATCATAAGTGATGTTCTTGTCACTCAACCAGCATGCGCCCTGCCTTGGTGGGAAAAGTAACACATACTAACAAGGGGAGCTTTCTCCTTGTGTTCTCTCTCTCATTATAGGTTGGAAGTTCAGGGTTTCACCCGGGGTAAAAATGTGCATTTCACCAGCAAGTTTATCACCTCTTGCCTTTCCAGCAGCAAAGATAGTATCTATATCCGCTCTCAAATGTGGCGTCATCTCAAGAGTTGAGACTGTGCTTTATGCTAAAGAAGCACAGTGGAACATGAGTAAGAAGCAGCTGGGTTGGTGGTATCATATGGGAGTGCACATTGTACGGTGGGTAGGCCATCCATCAGGGAGACTGCAGTTCCCAAAGGCTGTCCTGTAGCGCGCTGCATGGCCCCACTGCTGTAGACACCCCCTTAGCCTGCTCTAGTTCTCAACAGGCACACACGCTCAACACACACACGGACACACACACAAACACACACAGACAAATGGCCATATGGGGGAGTGGACAAAATAACAGAAACAGCACATAGAAAAGGACTTTAACTTTGAAGTAACTAAATCATAATTATAAAGGCAGCAACACAGGTGAGTCATATTAAATTGAATGGCAATGAGCAATGTCAGCTTTAAAAGAGGTCTGACAATCACCACTTTGTATATTTTCAAAGCAACATGATGTTACTAACAGGGTTCCAAAGACACAAAATACTCGGTGCCTGAATTGCAGGGACATTGTTCACAAAAACGGTTAAATTATTCAGTGTGGCAGCATATATCAAACTCCGATAAATTGTATCAGCAAAGACAAACTTCGGTCACAAGTTGAAGCTCACCGACAGATACTTGACACAATAGTTGCTAAAAAAAAACACAAAACTACAACCTTAAAGATTGTTGAAAACATGTTCTCAGGGGCATATTCTCAGCAAGAACTATATGCCCTTTGGAAACTTTACTAAGGTCAATGCACAACAATGCATAGCCTGGTGTAAAAGGAGCACAAAACTGAGCAATGGAAAAAAAAACGAATTTAGTCTGATGAGTCTTCTTTCGCCCTTTTTCCTACATCTGGATGGGTTTATGTTTGGAGAAAGCCAAAGAATGCCTTCAACCCATAATGTCTATTCCCAGCTGTTAAACATGGTGGTGGATCTGTTCCCATGATGTTCCCATATTCCAAGATGATAATGAGTTGTTTCCTGAACTACATGTTGATGTCAAATGCCTTATATGGCCTCCCCAATCACCACATTTAAACATCATTGAATCTTTATGGGAAGCTCTGGAGTACAGAGAGTGTTAAGTAGATTTCCACCTCCTTCATCCCTCAAGGAACTGCAGGATTTCCTTCTTGAAGAATGGTCCAATATCCCACTAGACTCAGTTCAGGACTGGTATGATAGCTTTACAAGGAGGGTTGGAGCTGTTCTGAATGCGAAGGGTGGCCCTATTCCTTATTAGATATTTCATATCCATATATTGTGTTTCAGGTATTTTTTCCACCCCCTGTATATGCACACATGCATGCACACACATGACCCATCTCCGCAGCTCCCTTAGGGACCACTTACAGGAGGCAGGACCAGAATGTCAATGTGGGTATGCCAGGGTGATCTGTGAATGTAACCAAGCTGCTTCTACCAGTGCTGTATCTACATGCATCATACCTGAACATATACGACATAACATATAGGAAATGCATCATTTGGCTTGAGTTAATCTACCTCACAGCAATTCTGTTCTGTTTATTCTTCTTTTTATCATTATTATTATGATTAATAGGGGTCCAAACACTGCAGGTTTTTGTTTGAATTTTTTTCTGCTTCTTTTTCTTAAAAAAGAAAAATGTAAACCACAATGGAAATGTAAACCACATACTGGTTTTCATTTCCACCATGATAGTTTTCCGTCATTTTGTATTTCACTCACTCGAAGACCCTCATCCCTACCCAGCTCCCCATTTGCTGCTAGTGACTTTTTGACATTCTTTTACCGGAATGCCCTTCTAGTGCTTGTGAGGCCACCTCTTTACTCTTGCAATTTGAAACTGTCTAACTGTCTTCTTAGAAGCCTTCTGTAAATCAATGCATGCCTTAAAATCCACCACGTTTGCTCGATCCTCTCCCCACTAAATTTATTAAAGAACTCCTTCCATTATTGACCCAATGCTTAATCTTGTTAAGACCTCACTAACACCTCACAGCCTGCACACATTGTATGGAGCCACAACCACCTTTCAACCACGTACAACTGGCTAATCTAGAAGCTTGTTTATCTGCTATTGTGCCTTCTACCTTTAAAACAGCTATAATTAAACCCCTGCTCCAAAAACCCAATCTCAATCCCGAATAATTACAGGCCAATGTCGAATCTTCCTTTTTTCTCTGAAGTCCTCGAAGGAATAGTAGCCACCCAACTAACTGAGTATCTTTCTAGGTCTATGCAAACCGTTTCAGTCTGGTTTTAGGCCCCACCACAACACAGAGACCGCAAAGGTGGCAAATGATCTACTGCTTGCTTCTGATTCTGACTCAATCTCAGTTTTAATTACACTTGACCTAAGCGTAGCCTTTGATACATTTTAAATCACCTCACACACTAAATTGGCATCCGCAGTACTGCACTCTCATGGTTTAGGTCTTATCTGTCTTATCTGACCTAATTGTCCCCTACGTACCCCCACACGCCCTTCGTTCACAGGATACTGGCTACCTTTCTAGTCCGAGAATTAAAAAGAAATCAGCAGGCAGAGCATTCTCCTATCGAGCTCCCTATCTTTGGGACCAACTCCCTCTTTCGAACAGGGAAGCTAATTCCCTTGAAATCTTCAAATCTAAACTCAAAACCTACCTATTCTCGCCATCATATAACCAATCTTAGTTTAAAAATGTCATATGATTCTATATATGATTTGACATCTCGTTACATTAGCTTAGACTTAGTTTAGATATTGGCCAATGGATACCATCCTATGGCTATCTCTTGACCTGACCACATCAGTACAACTGACTGTCCCCGTTTGTCTGAGTGAATGCGGAAATGTGTGTGTTCACAATGTGTTTGCTGGGTGTGTGTCTTCCCTGCTCCATTCAGGCACCTGCCGCCAACAGTGACCCTCCCTAGAGGTGGATCTGGGACATGGGTGCTGGACAATATTTTGTCCTATCATCTAATGCAAACCCAGCCGCAACTTTGTAGAGAGCATATTTGGACTTCCTAGATTATGGCTACTACACAGACTTTTGAAAGAGTTTGACTGTAACACACAAAGTTAATGGCGAGGATGGGCAAACAGGTGAGGCATCATTTTTTTTATGCTCAAAGCCAGAGCAACCAAACTTCACATAAATGTTTGGGATGGGCCCCAAAGTGTATCAGAGCACATAAGGTTGTGCTCATACTGCCACCATCAGGCCAACCTTGCAATGACTTTTTGGATTAATTTTTTGGATTACTCCTGCTATGTTGACTCAAAATTTACACAGCATAATTCAATTGCCTACATCATAGCTATTCCAGAGAAATTAACCAATGTAACCATTTGGCCAAGACACAAATGAAGTTGATAGCAAAGATGTACAAACCTAAACATTTAATGCTAGAGCAATCAAACTTCACATACATATTCACAAAGGGGTTCGCAGTGTGTATCTCAGAGCACATTTGGTCATGCTCTGTAATGTTGCTGTGCAAATTGCCCATGGGCTTGGACCCTGATAATGGCTGCTTGCAGCTACATTACTATTATTATTATTATGTATTATGTTTGTTGTTATTACTGTTGTTGTTGTTATTATGGTTCTTTATTTGAGTTGTGTAATAATGTTAATTTAAAATATACAAATACAGTCAAGCATAGGTTAAGTGTTATTTAGCTTCTTTTTGATAATAGTAGACCGTACCGAAGCGCTTTGAAGACTAATTTGCAGACGATGGAAGGGCACATTTTGCATTTTTACAGTCACATTCACACTTGCTCTCTCCATATCAATTCTGTCCTTAGAAATATATGCCCATCATCATTCTGCCTTGTGTTCCCCTGAAACCACATTTAAATGCACTTGATTTTCCGCTGCTTACATGTGCAGTGAACCAAATCGGTGACCGTGAAACATTTCAATAATCTCTCAAAGTGAATTCTCCAACATGTAGCAAATTTGCATATCACGGGAGAGGATCTATATTTTCAAATCAGGTAAAAAAAAAACTTAAAAAAAACAGAGAGGCAACATACATGGTGTTTGTGTTTGTACATTGGTTTCGGCACAAGAGAGGGGAAAAGCAGGTATGTGCCAATCATTGAACACCCACCTGGAGCTTCAGTTCTACGATTCGTCTTTGATATCTTTAAGGGATCCTGTGATATAGGAAAAACACATCTGCTGTCAAAAAAAAAAAAATGTGGCATGCAGAGAAGAGGCGAAAGGGCTCATGAATATCTACTTTATTAAGAGATTATGCATATTCCATTATTCAATAGATGAAAGATTAAAATGGAGTGATCCATGTTCTTCACCGTATAGCTCACACCTTCGTAATAGAGGTGTGCTCTTTTATCTCAGCTGTGATTGCTCAAGGATCCCTTGTAACAAAGTACAGAGGTGGTGGGAGGTTGAGCATCATATATGGATGTGACAGCTTGCGTGACAATATTTCCATGTTCATTTGTGTATGTCTGTGTGTGTGACATTGCGCATTTGCATTTGGTGTTGTGGCAGCAGGTAGGTGCCATTGCTGTGGGGCAGACATCAATGGCAGTTTCCTGTTTAATGATAATTCGATATGCCGCTTAGAGGAACAGGATTGCCGAGAGGTTAGACGGGTTGGCCAGCGGCTTGTCGTTTCACCACCAGAACTGATGGAAGGGTAAAGTATGTGACTGTGCCCACATTCTATTCCTCTGTAGGACAAAGAAGGGAATCTTAATCCTCTTAATGTTACATGATTCAGTATTCCAGATGTACAGACAGGATATATAAGGATTCCCCTGAAGTCCATGTCCAAATATAAATTGCCTTGGGGTTTTAATTTATTTATTATTCCATTTTATGTTGACGAGCTCAAATCCATTTCTTTTCCCCCTTTCCCTTTCTCTCCTCCTCCTTGCCCTCTGTGAAATTTTCTGTCCCGTTCTGTCTTTCCATCTCTCTTTCTCTCCTTCTTCCATCTCGCCTCTCTCCTGCCTTATCCACAGCCTCCTGAATATTTCACAAACTGCAATGACAATGCTACTGGTACCTTAGTATTGTTTTTTCTTCTTCTGAGAAATGTGTGCCTGTACAAGATGGGTCAGGCTCTTCCTTTACAATCCCCACTTATGAATCAAATTGTGTGATACTGATATTGTGTGATCGCCAAACTAGTCTACTGTCCTTCCCCTTCGTCTTCATCTCTTCTCCTCTCTTCTCCTGAGTTTGACCATTAAAGTAACACTGTTAAACATATAATTAGGATTTTCATACATTATACCTTGCATGAGTTCACTTACCGTAACTTAGTGATGTTTTGTTTCCATCAGATGTTGTGTCTCCTTAAGTATAACATCATGACAGTGTGTTCATAAATGTTAGGGAACTTGATTCAATACTCTGAATGATGCATAAGCAGAAGTATCAGGTTTCTCTCAACTGCTAGAAATAATGACACCAACCTTTCCTTTGCTTTTTACTCCGTATATGTGGATGACCTCCCATTCCTTTTCTCTGCTCCCTCATTCTTTCACAACCTCCTAAATGTTGAAGAGGCTGCTGGCTGTATCGCATCTCCATTATCATTTTTACTCTTCAGTCATTTGTCACACTCCGAGATGGAGTCGGCTCTTTGTTCAAATGACACTTTTACTGTGGATCAAAATGTGTGTGTGTATGTGTGTAAGTCCTAGACATATCTTTTATGTAATCACAAAGCCATTTTTCCTCTGCCTTGTGTTCTCCTTCCTGATTTCTCTTCTCTTCTTTCTCTTCTTCTCTCTTTTGTTCTACATCTCATAGGAATATGTCTGACTTAAAGCACAATCACTTATGATCCAAGAGTATTTAGGGGAAATAACCATGGGATCCCCAATAAGTATCACAGGACAGATGTCAAAGTAGATCATGGGTTTAAATTGACCATTAAATGAAAGATGCTAAGAATACTTATATTCATGCCAGCTTGTGTACATGCACTCGTGTGCCTAAAAATGGCTTACTAACAGAATTCAGTATTCTACAGTATGTTGATACACTATATGGCCAAAGGTCAGTGGACACCTGACCATCACACCTTTATGAGCTTGCTGGACATCCCATTCTAAAACCATGGGCATTAATAAGGAGTTGGACCTCCTTTGCGGCTAAAACAACCGCCACTCTTCTGGGAAGACTTTCCACAAGCTTTTGGAGTGTGGCTGTAGGAATGTGTGCCCATTCAGCCAAAAGAGCATTTGTGAGGTCAGGTAGTGATGTTGGACGAGAAGGCCTGGCTCGCAATCGACGTTCTAATTCCTCCCAAAGGTGTTCAATGGGGTTGAGGTCAGGGCTCT
>CABFOQ010021607.1:73206-86279 GCA_900660455.1 Gephyroberyx darwinii | reverse complement strand
TGGGCTGTTCTCGGCTGTCCTGGGCTCGGAGTTTCGCTTGTTCTTTGTTGAGCAGTTTGTGGACTCCGTCCCTGCAGTAGCGCGCTGCCTGCTCACACATCCTTTTGCTGCGGAGCGCTCATGCTGCGCTCTATGGGGGAGAGAGAGAGGAGAGCCCCCCCCTCACCTCCCTTCTTACATCACAGCACCCACCCCAAAACACACCCACTCCAACTATCTAGTTATCTATCTTAGAGTACTCCTTAAAGTACACGGGATCTCACCTTTCCCTGAGAAATTCCTGTAATATTTCTGTAGTTTGTCTGAGGTACTCAATAGTTTATAGTGACCTTGCTACACTTTATGGATTTTTTTAATTCCTGTGGTATCACTATAATGTTTGTATAGTATTCCTATGGGACATTGTGTATACTTTGGCTGTGTTATTAGTACAGTATCCTTCTAAAATGTATGATGTATGCAGTACATACATCTAGTAGATAATGCCTTAGTCTTTACCACCCCATTAATCGACCACTGCAGTAGGTTTGGCCCCTTGTGCAGCTTACTGTGTTCCTATTGGATGAGCAGTGAGGATCAGAGATTTTTCTAGTGGAGTTAGGGGAGTGTCTGTCATTCTCCCTGTTAGTCCACCTCACCTCATTAGAGCGATGAGTGTGTGCATGTTGCGTGTGTGCGATACTACAGATCTAACCTTTGGTAATGAGGGGCTCCCCCAGCTCTGCCCTTTCAGCTGAGCAGCTAGTCCACCCTGCTATGCGCTGTTTCTAACCACGCACAGGGTGATGTGGACAATTTAACCGCTGATAAAAAAAAAACAGTTCATGATACAGGTTATCTGGATGACCAACAAGGCAATACAATCAGGTTGATTATGTATCTTCCTCTGTCTCTGAATAAAATAAAAAGTACTAGGGGAATCTGGTACGACCACTTGTCATCATCGCCCCCAAGTGGAAATGAGTGTGTAATCACAGGCCCAGACAAGTTTTCTCTGCAGAATTTATTCAGTTAACCATTAAAACATTTAATAAGGCACGTTTATGAACACTAGCAATTTAAAAGACATAAGGGCAACGTTGTATATTTGGCTTCAAAATCAGAATAAAGGCAATGGATGATTAGACAACACATACAATACGACATCATGACTCACCACTAAACAGTAAGCATATTTCATGTCTAAAGGGTTGGCTATGTGTGTTTGTACTTTTGCATCTGTGCATGACTGTGTGACTTGTGTGAATGCGCATGTGTCTATTTGTTTGCGTGGATGTATGTGTGTGTGTGTGTGTGTGTGTGTGTTCTTGTTTGGATTTGTGTTCGCTAAGCTGTAGTCTCCCTCTGGGCTGTCTCGGGGCAGTAGCCCTTCAGGTAGTAGATCCAGGAGCAGGGCTGGCTGTGGCCCTGTGAGCGGAGGGTGGAGATGGTCAGCTTGCCGAAGCAGGGCCCCAAAGAGCCTGCCGGAGGGCCCTCAAATGTCACCAGGATGTTTTGGGTTTTTTTGGAGCGGATGCTGTCCACAGCTTTCACGGTGAAGCACGCGTTGTCCACCTATGAGAGATTGAGCAAGGCTGGCTTAGATTAGTTTTATTTTTTATAAACGTGTGTAACTGTATGAATATGAAGCACGGCATTGTGGAAAACGAGCATGCATGGCTTGGCAAACCTTCCCTGGATAAATGTAAGTTATAAAGATACAGAATGGAGGGAATTGGAAAAGGATGCAATAGGTTGTTTTGCGAGAGAGACGTTGAGGGAGCAAGAGAGATAAAAGGCTTAGTTCAATAACACTCATTCAGGCTTAGAGAAAGTTATTGATGGAAGGTATATGTGTAGGTGCATTGTAAGGCCCTTGCTATTGTTCCTGGATGATGACTTCCATTGTAATAGTAAGTGTGTGTTTCCAATACAGTACAGACTGAGAGAGACCAGTCAAAAGAGAAAGAGGGTATTTGTGTGCACATAATAGGCAGGCTGTATAATGTACTGAATACAGTACTGTAAACTGTATACAATCTGTAAATAACAGACATGTTCAGTTAAGGAGAAGGGCAGGAAGAAGAGTAAAACAAGGAAAAAAGAGTCACTAATGGAGAGACAAAAAGAAAATGTTAAAGTTTAATCAGGGTTACAGTTGTCAAAGACAAGACTGACATATAATACTAATAATAAACTATTTGTACTGCACAATAAAATAAAAGCAAACATACAATAGAGTCAGGTCGTTCCAGAGCCAAAAGCCCGGTCACCATTGAGAACGGCGCTGCTGCCTGAGGCAAAGCACTGGTTCATAGGTGGTGAAAAGGTCTGTGATATAGCTTGGGCCGAGACCTGACTGTGCTTTACAAGTCATCAGTAAAATGTAAAAATAATTCTAAACCTCACAGGTAACCGGTGAGGAGATGCCAGCATCGAAGTGATGTGGTTTTGTCTGTAGCAATTATAATAATATCTGCTGCATTCTGCACAAGCTGGAGATGTGAAAGAGACTTTTGGTTGCCACAACAGAGCGTGATACAGCACTCTAAACATGGGGAGGTAAAAGCATGAATGACATCATTTTTGAAGGAACTGAAGGAAACAAGACAGCACCACTCTCTTTACCTGTTCATCAAAGCTTTATTCAGCATCAAAAATTACTTCCAAATTTAAGGCAGCTGGCTTCACATTGGTTGAAAAAGGTTGGAATGTAAAAGAGCCACTTATAAACCATTTCCTTGGCTTTCAGCATACTGGTCGCCTAGTTAGAAATCACTTTCATTCCTGCTTACATTTCTGTTCCCCCAAAAAACTAAAACCCTTTTTTGGTTTTGTTTTCATTCCTTGATCCTGATACAAAGAAGTGTGTATGAACCATAAGTCCCACTGGCTCCTTACCTGGAAGGAGAAGGCAGCGGTCTGCAGGAAGACGTTCTTGAAGGGGATGGAGACGCTGAAGCCGGCCTTGATGCTGAAGGGCCCCTGAGGTTTGGGAGGGAGGCAGGTCGCGTGGAGGGGAAAGATGTACTCACCGCCAACGCTTGAGGACATGGTGAGCTGACCCCTCACCTCCCCCAGCTGGTGGGGTTCGAAGCAGACCTCCACGGTGACTTCTGACCCCACCTGGAAGCCCGGCGAGGCGTGGATGTTCTTGTCCACAATGAAGGCTGGGGAATCCGTCTGGGGAGAGCAAGAGCAAGGCACACTGACATTTATTAATTAAGAAAAAGGGACTGTTGAAATTGATAGAAAATACCAAATCCAAGCATTTCCACCTGTTATTTATATCATTTTGATACTTCAATTAATTTGTTTGTATGAAACTCTCATAACGGGAGTAATGGGAGGGCTCTTTCCCAGTTTCCTTCCTATTTAAAATGGCACCATGGTAAACACAGCAAATGTCAACAAGTATAAGGTCCCACAGCATATTTGTGACGATGACATATAGACCTAATTAATGAACAGTTTAGCTGAATGTGATTTCAGCTCTCTGGTGCCTGAGTTATTAAGTGCCCGAATTTGTGTTGTTTGTGTTGTTTCATCATTAGAAAGACTAATAGATGAAGAAGTAGATTCTCCTGTTGTGATGAGTTTTGTGAAAATCGCAGATTACCACACCGGGATGAAGGCTGACAGTGCCAAGGTACAGAGGATTGAAGTGTCTTGCTGTACCACGGTAAAAGAAAACGACTACTGAGCTACAAATCCAATCAGTTAAAGTTCTTGAGCTGAGCTTGCCTCCATTCTGGTCTATTTACCAGACAAGAAACTCAAATTTCAACACATCACATTCATTTGCGCTTTTACACAGATATAGTGACATTAAATTATGTCCCCTTACATTTTTAAGATTCCTTTTATCACATTTCCCGGTTTCTCAGACAGCATACAGCATAACAGTAACAAACAGTGATAGGAAAGAAAGAAAGAAAGAAAGGAGTTTGTAAGAGCCATGATGCGGCATTGAACCTACAATATCGCAAGAACACAGTGTGCACCGCTGAGACTGCTGAGACACCAGGACACACCTAATATTCTCTTACCTTGCAGGAGTACTCGGCCTTGACACGGGAATAATTAATAAACTTGACGAGGGCAGAGTGGCTGCTGCCCAGAGGAGTGTGGAAGTGGATGGGTTTCTCTGGTGGTGGGGGCAGGGCTCTGAGAAGCAGCTCGTAGTGAAAATAGCCCAGCTCATTACTGTGGAGGCTCAGCCGGGCGGTAGACTCCCCTGCACGCAGGGGCTGGTACTCAAAGCTCAGAGTGCCCTGGGGAGAGGACACACACCGTCAGTCAGTGAATGTGTGTGGGTTGGGAAACAACTGTTTTTCCAATGTGGCTGGAAATATCCTTAATGCCGACCTTGGACTGTCCGAGCACAGTGCACTGAGGCGGGACACTGATGTCGGGGCATTTACACTCAGCGGTGAGGGAGGTGGCCGTGGTCAGGGGGTTCTCCATCTGCACACTGGCCGGGGCTATCTGGCGGACAGCTGTCACCAGCTCCATTGTGGACAGCATCCCTGGAGAACTGGCCTTGAAGCTGATGTGGTAGAACAAGTACTCACCAGACCCCTCGTTACAGAACGTCACCTAGAGGAGGGGGGATTAAAGGGTGTGGTGAGGATGAGGTTGAGAAACAAACTGAGGTCTGGACAATGATCGCAAACAGTAAAGTGGGGGAGAGGTTGAGTGTCAGTGTGTGTCTGTGTGTGACCAGACCTTGCCAATGAACTGCCCCTCCTTGTATGTGTAGAAAGATATCTTGTAGTCTCTCTTGGCCAGAGCAGGAACGTCGATGTATTCCAGACCCTTCAGGGACACCGTAGCGTCTGGCTTCTCGGGCTTCAGAATCTCTATTACCACACGGAACCTGGACACATAGAAATATTTACTGTATGTCTTCATCTCTGTCTTCACGGGGCTTGCTTCTTCTTCCTCAATGTCAATGTTAAGGAACCACAGCTGTGTGTTTACAACAATGCTGATGCCTGTGCATGTCTGTGTCAACTGTGTAAACTCTTGGCAGTCACATGGCAACAGTAGGAGCCCCTCCATGCAATAAGCTCTGAGCTCTGCTAGCAGATACACTAAGAATAGCTGCCAGTCTCCCCATATTATTGCCCATGTGGCAATACCCAACAATGAATGTGTGTGTGATCTTTTGAGAAATGCTCGTATGAAATTGAAATCTATCTGAATATCTTGTATATCTATCTTGATCTCACACGATTTGCTAAGGTTTTTCTCAAATTGTTGTCACACCATACATTTCATTCAACTATGAACACATGTATGCTCCTAATACACAGTGTGAGTTCATAGTAGTGGACGTTTGGACCCCACTGTACCTATGTGAGCATGTGTGTGTGTTTGAGCATCTGTTCATGAGTGTATGAGGTATGTGGTGTGTGCTACCTCTGTGTCTTGGCGAGCCAGTTGTGTACAGGGAGCAGCTCTGTGTGGTGAGTCTTGGCAGGCAGCTCGTGGCTAATGGTGGCCTCAGCCTTGGGAGGCTCAGCAGTTCCCTGCAGTGAGTACAGCATGCCTGTACCATCAGGGAAGGAGAAAAACACTGATCCCTGAGGAGAGGACGAGGAGAGACATAACAAGTTAGGCTTTTTAAGCAAAGCAATTTAATAGCCAGCCTTTATCTACAATGTACATTATGTTTTAAAGCTAGGGTTTTTGTACAATGTTTTGTCAAGGTTATCATTTCTAAGACTATTCTATACAAGGTGCTTTTTATACGGCTTCATATTCTGTTCAAAGTGTCTTGTCTATGTGCTAAAGTCTCTGCTGAGTGTGTTTTTAAAGTTTAGTCTTCCTCTACCAGGTGTTTTTTGCCCTCAGCAGCCATGGTCAGTGGTCGGTAGGTGATCTCATAGATCTTGTTTTGGTGGGGTTCGAGGATCAAGGAGGGCGCAGCGTTCCAGTGCTCGCCCTCAATGACAGGTCTGAGGGTGCAGTGCTGGTTTATGGGGTTGGACACGGTCAGGCTCTGGATGTGAGTGCCACGCACAGGGCAAACAAAAGTCACCACCTGAAGACAGCAGGAGGGAAGAATTATATAATGGGTAGCTCCGAGGCAGTTATATATATATATATAGGTAGAACCTTTTACTGAAAAGCTACACGCCAGACCCATAATGCATGTGCATTATTCTAACCTCTTTAATAACAGAGGGCGTGACGCAGGAGCCTGTCAGGGTGAAGGTGACGGGTGTGGAGCAGCCCTCTACAAAGCAAGATAAGTTCTCATATCTTGTGTCTTTACTCAGGTCTGTGGGGGAAAAGGTCACATCAAAAGGAACCTCCATGCCTGGACAGATATAGCCCTTGGCCGGCTTGATGGACAACTCGGGGGGAAAACTCTCCACTTCCCAATGGAACCTGGTTAGATTAGATTAGGTTGGTTAAATGAATGAGAGAGCGAAAGGGAGAAGCAAAGAGAGACAGACGGCTCACACTGCACCTTACATCATACACAACCTTACCTGGCGCCAATGTCTCCAGTGTTCATCATGACAATCCTCTTCCTGGCCTGGCAGGACTGGACCACAGCCCCGAAGGCCAGGTAGTCCCGATCTAGCTGGACCTCCACACCCTGGCAGTGAGGATTGGAACCACAACTAGTCATCAAAGTATTGGTTGACTTGCTTGGTTAACCTGATTGCTTAACCTGAATTTATCCAACATACAAAGTTGCCAGAACAAATCCTGGAATTTCACTGGGTCAAATGATATAGGTACCTTTTTGTGGACATGCTCCCATTTTTTAAGTGAAAATTATGGTACTGGTAGTGTCAGGGCAAACAATTTGTGCATGCAGTATATGCATGCCTTGTGAAATTGTAGGAAATTCACAGCGCCGCCTACCTGGCAGGAACCTTGGATCGTCAGCAGGGGGTGCAACAGGCCCACACATTCCGCCTGCAGATCAACTGTGAAGGGAGATATGCGCTGATGGGGTGAGAACTGGATCTCCACAATGCACCGACCACCGCTGGCTTTCAGGGTCAATTCACCCGCTGGACTGAACGACAAATCCTGGAGGATGATAGAAAGAGGAGGATAGAAATTTATAAAAGGCTATATGTATGAGATGTGTGTATAATGGTGTGTGTGTGTGTGCATGTGTGTGCGTGTGTGTATTCCCTACCCTGGGGTCGAGTGGTGTGTGTGTGTTGAGCACCAGGGAGAAGGAGAGGTCAGAAGGGCTACGGTTGACCAGGGCAACCTGCTTCTTCACCTTCTGACCCAACAGCAGGGACCCCAGTTTCATCTTCCTCTGGCTGGGATCTTCCACTTCCAGCTGGGAGTGGGGGGGGGTACATAGACAGATGATTAGATTTTAATACATTCTGCAGATGGATAGATAGGGTGATGATTGACTTTTATCGGGGCAGGGGCACTTCCACAGAAATGCTAGTGCAGTCCGTGGACATGCTCCCCCAGGGAAAAAATGAATAAATATTGGGTAAAAGAACGAGATGAGTGTCATATGATTTTATCGAAAAGATGAAAACATTTATGTGGCATTAAATGCTGACTGCTGATCAATGTAAGCTCTTGAAGAGGTGAGGCATGTGCTACAGTCTGTCAGCTGTGGTATCCTGAGAGGTAAGACAGTACATATTCTGCACCATTGATGGCACCATATGGCAAAACCAGGTCACCTGTCACAGGGCTTCAGGATTAGTAATCAGTGGTAGAGCCTTTTTATCCTGCCATCCTCACAGAAGCGCTCTGGGAAAGATATAACAGGTACTACCAAACCTCCACAGTGTCCCCCAGTGGTGGGTAAAGAGGGCTTTGGAGCAGCAGTGAGTACTTAACCTCAATGTATTGGATCACTCTCGGAGAATGTGACAGATAGGGAACAACCTGACAGATGCTCATCCTCTCGCCCTCCATTTCTCACCGCCAGCACTCAGCCTGCCGTGATTTTATCCTAGGGAACCTGAGAAGTCTTGGGCTCACCACTCTCCTCGTTTTATCCAGATTTTTCTACAGGGGTACAGAAGGACCGCCAACCCCTGAGACCTGAGTTTACTGACAAACGTCCTGGGCCGACCCCGGGGGAATTTCAGTTTAGTTCATCATGAAACCAACCAATCTTATCTCCCCTCAGGATACCACGCTGCATTACTTTGCACATACACACAGAGTTACAACTACTAAGAAGCAATCTAAGCAATCTTCCTGACATTGCAATGTTTTGACCTGTGACCACTGATTTAATGTTATGGCAGAAGTGTTACATCTTGGCATCAAGTTTTATGGGACTGGTTGGTGAGGAGAAACCTTCCGAGGTTGAAGAGCTTGCAGGGAAATACTGTGTGTGGTATAAATGCCCAGCAGACTGGTTTTGTGCCCCTTTTAGCTTAAAGCTCCTCCAGGGATCAGTGTTAGAAATGCTGCTTTAGAATTTCTATCTCGGCCTCTCAAGCTGAAAATGCACCAATAAAAAGGGCGGGTCAACTGCCTTGCTGTGCACACCGGTGGTTGGTATTCATCTCTACAGTGTCCACCAGAACTCTAGAGGTGCCCTTTAGTAAGACATTGAAAGCCAAACTAGATATGTGGAAAGTTCCATGTACCTTGTCCAAACTGGCAAGTAAAGTAATCTTACTTCCAATAATCTTAAACAGTATCAGATACAAAATCCAAATGTCGCTGTTGGACCCTAGTACAAACTCCTCTTCCTCACCTTCATTTCGATGCCTTTTCCCAGTATGTCCACCACTTGTTTAGCACAGTCATTTAAGATGAAGGTGACTTTGTCGTGGTAACGGCATGCCTCGCGGGGATAGAAGATGACTGGTACCTCCATCACACCACCAGGGGACAGAATATCTGGTTGGAAGCCTATTTCCAAGTAGGAGGTGTTCCTGAACTGGCACTGGACACTGGAGAAGGGCAGGGTATGTGTTTGGCATCAATGCTAGTTTTGAAATCTCAAAATTTGAAAGCAGGCATAAAAAAACTTTTTAGGTACTGTTCTTAGTTGAATGAAAACACAGTAAATGCAGTAAATTCTGTTTAACACCTTTACCTCCCACACACACACACACACACACACACACACACACACACACATACCTGATGCTCCTTTCACTTTTGTTGCTGACCACCAGTGTTTGGGATGCAGGCACCATGCCAGGGAAGTATAGGAAGCACTTGCCAAAGTTGTGCTTGGTGAAGGAGAATTCAAGGCCAGGTGCCACAGCCCTGCCTTCAAGAGCAAAGGTAAATGTCGGCCCGTGCTTTACCTGATGTAGAGGGATGAGAGCAATAGAAAAGGGGAGAGGAGTAGAGGGCGGATCCAAAGAGAAATGCATGGAAAAATGATTATACCATATATTTGGTCGTTCACCGAATTTGATTTATTCAGTACAACTAACGTTGATGCTAGGGGGTTCGGCAAAAGATTGAAACAGTGGTGTTGGCTAAGTATTCTCACTTTGAGGTTCTACAGGAGTAAACAACACCATGGCCTGGCATAGGAAGAGCACTCTGGAATATCAGTTGAGTTCCCATGTATCACTTTTTAAAATTATGTTTCTTTATCCTTGAACTAGAAAAGAGCCAGAAAAGCAATTTCTCAACCCAGGACCCGGTCCCAAGATTGTTACATTTCCATTGATGGAACAAATATTCGGTTGAACAAAAAATACAACAAATCCGCAAATCCCAACTAGACCTCATGAAATTCAATCTAAGTGCTTCTCACTTTGATATGGAGTCTGACATCTCGGAGGTTGCAAGTGTTCCGGGCGCAGAAGAAGAGTGAGCAATGCAGCTGCTTGCCAACCTCAACAGTGGCTGTCTGTGGCTTTGCCTCTAGGTGGTGCAGCTGCTCAAGAGGACCTGCGAGGTCCAAGTTCACTTCCAGGTTGAACCTCCCCAGGTTGGACACCAGAAATTTAAAGGTGGACTGCTCTGAAAGCTCCACCTTGAAATAATGTATACACAGACACATAAGATGAATGTCACATTCAAACTTCACACAGAAAGGCAGAAAGGCTACGCATGTGTGTGTGTGTGTGTGTGTGTGTGTGTGAGAGAGAGAGAGAGAGAGAGAGAGAGAGAGAGAGAGAGCATGAGAGTCAGTGTGTGCCCTTTTGTGTCTGTGTTTTCACGGACGTGTGCTAACCTTTCCGAAGTCAAGTGTGTCTAGGTGGTTGGGGCTGATCTCTCGGAAGCCTCCGTCTGCCTTTTCCACCTGAACGCAGGTACTCATGGTATAACCATTGGCCTTAACATTGAGAGCCAGTGGCTCTGACTTCCTCTTGACTCTCAGCACCAACCTGAAGCTCACACAGCCCTCCCGGCAAGGCGTTAAGGACACCGACAATGGCAGCCTGCATCAAAGGTTTCACAGAAAATGACAAGATACATTGCTCTCTAGGCCAGCCTAGTGATAGAGCGGTCTGCTAGCATGGCAGAGCATGGTGACATCTCACATCAACATACAAATTTTTATTTAGAGTAATAATCTGTAACATTTTCATGTAAATAAATGTCATTTTTGCTCCATCACCAATTGATATAACAGTAATTCAACCATTTCTCAGTTCATGATGACAATGACAATGTATCCATTTGCTTATATGACCCTCTTTTGCTATAGTCTTGTATTGTACTATTGTTTTTTCCTGTATTCTATTACTATTTGTGGCTGAAACAGCCCAATTCCATCACAGGAATCATCTTATGTTTTTCAAATATTGAGCAATGAACATTAATATATGTCAGTATACTGTTGTGTGTGTTTCAGTGTCGTCTACCTGTCTTTGGGTGCCACTGTGCCAGTCATGGGCTGTAGTGCCAGGCTGTGCTGTTGGTCTTCACAGTGGAGAGACGATTGGAGGACAGAGAAGTGGAAGGGCTCCTCCTCTCCATTCACCAGATAGACTGTCTGCTCCACTTTATGACCTGTCCAAGTGCGTGCGTGACTTTTACTCAAGTGTATTTTTAGCTAGATACTTTGACTTATTTCTAATTAATATTTTGAACCAGTACCCATACTTTAATTTAAGTATAATTTCTGGGTACTTTGTACACCCGCTTATTGCTGTTATTGATTCTCTCTGCTGCAAAGTTTGTTATGAAGAGATCTATTAATTAATTCATCATTAATTCATAAGGTCTCTTATTGACTGACAAGATACCTTTATTAAACATTAGATAAAATCATAAATGGACAAAAACACCAAATAATAACCAAAGCCTTTGTGCATGTAACACACCGACAAGCAGGTCTCCCAGGTCGAGGTGGGCTCTGTTCAGGTAGACCAGCGGTTCCCTAGAGGTCCCCACCCAGAGGAAGGGAATAGATAGTGACAGCGTCTCAATCATGAAGCTCCAGAACGACTCCACCACACCCAGCTGCTCCGCTACATACTCCAAACACACCTACACACAAACACATAGACAGGCAGAGTGGAGGATGACGAAGGGTATAGGCTAATGTCTAGAAGAAAGAAAGAAAGAAAGAAAGAAAGAAAGAAAGAATCAAGTAAGGATGAATATGCTGGAGCTGAGGAGGGAGGAAAGGAAATCATGTGGGAGATGAGATGAGTATAGAATAAGAATAGCATCATCATCACCCACCGATCTTATATGGAAAGCACACATATTGCACTGGGAAATTCTATTTCATCAGAGCAGATGCTTGACAACAACGGAATTAAACCAAAGTTGTCTGGTTGAAGGTTGGTCTGCTTAATCGCTGCAGCTCAGTAGGATTCTGGACTTATTTTTACCTCCGGAGAGCTTCCAGTCTTACCTCCACCTTCTTCCCAGGCAGGATGGTACCATGCGGGGTGAGGCAGCGGAACGGGCTGGGGCCTGAGTCTTCACACCTCCACTGGAATGAGTAGGGTTTATTGGTAGGGTTCACCATGCTGAAACGTCTGAGGAATGAACACACATACACAAACACAACATTTAATGTCCTTCCTTTGCCCTTGTTAATACACACTAACCAAGCTTAAACAAGGTCTACCGATTTATTTTCATACCTTGGACATTGAATACTAACATCAGGAGAGCAGGATATATGTAAATACAATTACATTTCTTCATGTAACCTAAATTGTTACAGCACAATTGAAAAAAATACAGCACGATTGTCAATATATCATGATATAAATGTCCAAATAATAGCCATTCAACTGCAACATCTACTACATCTGGTGGCAGAACCCAAATCACCATCATTTCTACAAGAATTCAACAGGAAACACTGCAGGAGAGAATAAAACCCTCAACCTTGTCAGATGTGATACCTGGTTGTCGGTGCAGAGAGGCCAACAGAGATAAACTCTATGACCCTGATGTTAGGGTCCAGAGGTTCCCTGAACTTGGAGATGCGGCGGTTCCCACTGATGTAGTCTGAATCCTCCAGTTGGAAGTGGCAGTGGGGCAGCAGGCTGCGGCCACACACTGACACACAGGGAGCCTGATCCCCATCCGGCAAATTGGGGATGCTAGAACAAATACATGTTTACTATACATGCGTTGCTGTATGTGCTGAGATTTGCTTTTAATGTGAGATCAAGATAAAAACTCTTCTTCTTCTCATTCTGAGTATTCTGAAAAGCAGTCCCTAGTGAATGACTGCATCCTTCACAGGTGACGACATGTTCACCGTTACCTTGTTAATAATAATAATAATTATTATTATTACTAAGTACTGCTACATTTACCTGCAGACCAGCCTGCCGTGGAATTTGGCTACCTCTAGGGGCGAGAAGCGGATGCTGAAGGTCTGCGTGGCACCAGGCCCCACCACCCCTACGTTGGGCTCCACGGTGAAGGGGGGCAGCTCAGGGTTGCCCATCAGTAGAGATATCGCACTGGCCAGAGCACTGGCAGGACGGGGTGCAGTCACCACCCCTCCTGACCTGCTGCCAGGCCGAGAGCTGGGGGTCACATCTAGAGGACACACACACACAGACACAGACACAGACACAGACACACACAGACACAGACACAGACACAGACACACACACACACACACACAAACACACACACACACACACACACACACACACACACAGGATTTTAAAAAAAATATG
>CABFOQ010021607.1:57077-71580 GCA_900660455.1 Gephyroberyx darwinii | reverse complement strand
GTGTGCGTGTGTGTGTGTGTGTGTGTGTGTGTGTGTGTGTGTGTGTGTGTGTGTGTGTGTGTGTGTGTGTGTGTGTGTGTGTGTGTGTGTGTAAAAGCACATTTCAAGAATTCTGTGAAAAAGGTAGTGGGCTGAGTACACAATACTTATTTAGTATATTTAGTTGATGTTAATCATTTTACTAGTTATTGCATGTTTGTATTTTGCCCTCTTTATCACGTTTTTGTGCATATGATTATCATACAGGCATTATTTTATATCATGAAAACCATCATACTTTAGAACTAAAAATTCAATTGATTTATTTGTGCCATTTATAATCCATGAAAAAAATATATAGTGTATGGTTTCATAACATTTAGCTATTAAGCTGCAGTGGTAGGTAAAGTTAAACCTATGAAGTAATGCAGGCCTGACACCTCTGGCGATCGCTTGGTCACATTGCAAGGTTCAACAGACTTTCAAAATCAGGTGTCGAAACTAGACTTAAGACGAAGACCAGACTTGAATACTACAGCCCTGCTTCTGTCCCCATCTCCATGCTTTACCCGTGGAGAAAAGGAGACCTGGGGTCCAGCAGATGGCCACTCAAACCTCAGCACCTGGCTGCTGCTGTGGTTGGTCATTGTGAAACACTCCTGATGGGGATGATCTATATGGCAGTCGCCAAAATTCAGCACCTTGTAATCACCTGTTGGGAAGACATTTGAGTGAATTAGAGCCTTGACTTAATTAAGGATAACAAACTAGATACTGTAACTAAACCACTGTGACAATGCATTATTAGTCAATACATATATTAAAGCATCAGCTAGAGTGCATGGTTTCTAATTGGGGATTTTTGCTTGAGACTGACGTGGGGTTCACTACACTTACACCATCACCATTATAAATGACACAATAAAGCTAAGATCAGTGAGTCAAAAACCTCCCTGTAGCACCATCCCATCTCCATCCCAAGCTCCTCCTTCTCCTTCTCTGTCTCTTCCTCCTCTCCTACCCTCTTCCTCATCCTCTCCTCTTCTACCCTCCTCTCCTACACTCCCCTACCCTCCTTTTCTGTCCCACCGTCCTCCTCATCCTGATCCGTCTCCTCAGATGACCCTCCAATGTTGTGGAAAGAGATGATGTCCTGGTAAGCCTCTCCAGCCAGTTGTATAATGGTGTTGTTGTATAGGTTGTCCTCCATCTTGAGCGTCATCTTGGCCGTGACAGTCTGGGGCTGGTCAGAGCAGAAGCTGACCTCAAACTCCGCCTGCTGGCCAACGCTCAGCCTGAGCGAGGCCGTGTAGGTCAGCTCATGCTCTGAGGAAGAAGGAAAGGTGTCAAGACAGTAATTATCATTGTAGAGAACCTGGATTTACAGTGAGAATGTACATGTCTTTTCCCTGCCCCAACAACAGACTCCCTGACTCTAATTAATGACTCCTACTGACAAGAATGGTAGTTGTAGAGTTAGATGTTAGATGACAGCTAATGTCATGCAGTGGTTTATGGTACTTAGAAGATGTTGGAGTTCAGTCTAGGTTGTTCAGCCTACATTTCGATGTGCACGCTGCTAACTACTGATTTACATGAACAGATGTATTGTGGACATTGTTAGGTGGCATGAGGCTGTACCTGAGCTAATGGTGCCCTCTAGCTGTGTGGAGTGGATGGAGTTGCAGGTGTTGCTAGGAGCAGCTTTCAGGGTGAACACTCCTTGTTTATCCAGCATTTCAATCTGGACCTATGCCACACAGGAAATCACTAAGCACCTTTACTCACAGAATTAGAGCCCTTTTCCATTTTCAGTAACTGATCAAGATTTGCAGTATCTAACGTCTACGGTCACCTAAGTGGGCAGATTTTCTATAGATTAGTAATTTCAGTTGCCTTGTCTATGAAATAGGTAATTATGTATGGCAGGACTTCTAGAAAAAGGAAAGGTTTTAACAAGGGTTTGCCAAAATAAAAAACGTAATGTGGGATGTGTCTCCACGCACCTGAGCCGGTACGTTGCCATCATTTCTCAGCACCAAGGGCAGGGTGTGCCTGCGCCCTACCAACAGCCGTCTGAACTGCAGCATGGGGTTTCCACTGCCGTTCCTCAGGGCTGGACGCACCACATACACACTGGGCAGGTTGCCCTCTCCTATCAGGTCAAACCCCAGCACCTTGTTCTTGAATGTGGGTGTCATGCTGGATAGAGCGAAAGATAGAGAAGATGGCCACACATAAATATGCACATGCATGCACATTAACACACACACCCAAACACAAAAATAAAAGCTACTGAAATAAACAGACAAACATGAATACCATACCTGGTGGCCCCCTCCAGTGTGGCCTCAAACACAGCATGGTAGAGCTGCATTGTCTGGGGTGTGAAGGTGACCACCGCAAAGGAGTGTGACTGGCTGGGAATGCAAAGTCTTGTTGGGGATACATCAAACACCTCCACACTGCGGGATGACTGCAGAAAGGAACAGGATACTTTAACCCTGCTAACTAACATCTACAACAGGCAATAGTACACCTGCATGCATGCACCTATCCACTAGCCCTACCTTAGTGACAGCTTTGATGGCGAAGCTGAGCAGGCAGGGCACCTTTCCGTTGTTGGTGAGTTTGAAACGGGCCTGGGCGGTGCGCCCCACCAGGACGTTGTTGAAGATAAACTTGTTCTCATCCAGGACGTAAATACCCTCAGCGTCGCAAAACTGTTTGGAGGAGAGCAAGCTGCTGTTGCGACACAGATAGTGCTCCTCAAAGATGGAGTCAAAGTCTAACCCCATGTCTGACAGTGAAAGGGAGAGGGGAGAGGAATAGAGGAAAAGAGTTGCCCAGTTATGCCATCCATCTTTAAATGCCCTTGATACAGATAAACTAAATGTTTGCAGAGGCCCTAATGCTTTTGCACTCATCAAAATGAAAGATCTACTTACTAAAAGTATTTCTGCAGTTTTAACACCTTTAACCTAATAAAATGTATTTTGAGCTTTGCATCTGGTAAGATGAAGAGGACCATGCACCTTTCTCCATTTATTATCTGTGCTATTATTTTAACATACATTTCATTATACCAATAATAAACTACCTGGTTATAATTTTTCACGGAAAAAAAGGATCTAAAGTAAAAGGAAAGCATATGAACAAATACAACAGAGTACGAACAAACAGAATAGAGAGATATGGAGACAACATTTAGTCTCCTGTCACATTAGGCATGCTATTAAACATTCTAATTTTAATTTGCTTGCAAAATATATTTTCCCTCTTTTATATTCCTACTTGATGCCTTGTTTCAATCACAATCCAAACCCCAGACAGCCCCAACATTAAGCCATCAGGTATTGGCAAATCAGGCACAGAACTGCAGACAGCTGTGAGCACTATTTTTGTGCATGTTAACAGTTTGTGCCCTTCTTAGTAGATCCAGTCTTCCATGTGATCATTTATGCGTTCAGACTCTGGAGAATCCTTACAAATGGCTGCAAATGGATGCAAGCCATGTGGAAACAAGCCACATCTCAAGTCGTACTCACTAATCAAGTCACATACAAGTGACATAGCTCCCACCTGGCATGCAGACTTCAGCCACTAGTCTGTAAGGGATGCCTCCAGGCTGGTCTGAGGGGTTGCGGTCACTGACGTCAATGACCAAACACTCGTTCCAACTGCCCAGCTGTTCAGCCCCACAGTCCACCATCACCACCTGCTGAGACTGCGGCAGCAGGGTCCCTGTGCAGGGTGACACCGTGAACACCCCCATGGTGAGACGATTCTAGAGGTGAGGAAAGATGAAGAGGAGGATGGGAGGCAGAAAAGGAGAGAAGTGGAGGGAGATGTGGGAGAGGGGAGAGCAAGTATCTTATATTATGACCTGTGTTTATTATTTTAATACTTTTTCAGCTCATGCATGAGTTATACTGTACTTCTACACTGTAGTGCGTTGTCTTGCAATGTAAGCTGCTGTTGTTGCAATTATTTTTTGCATGCACAGCCATGTAACTTGCTCAAGCAATTATGCCTTTTGTGGCATCATGCCTCCAGCTGCAAGAAATAGAAGTCAAACCAGTCCAGCCACCTGCTGATCAGTGGCACAATCTACCCTGCTGTCCTGTGCATTGTATCTACCTACCTACCTATCAGGACCCCAAAAAAGTAAAAGACAAAACATGGTGGGGGAGGCAACAAGCATGGCAGGCTTATTTAGTGGTTACCCTTGTGCAAAAATAGGCTGTGTCCAGATATGTTGTTGTAGTGACACATACTCATGCTGGTCTAAGTTTGAATCCCACCAGAACCTTTTCTCCTATGTCCCCCCTTCTCTGTTTCCTTCTCAGCTTTCCGACTGTCTCAGGAAAGAAAAACACCCTAGATGAGTGGACTGCCCACACTCAACACTGCAAAACAACAGACACTGTCATTGCTGTCATTGTTCATTTGTCGCCACTAGTAGCGTCCCACCTGTGTAATGCCAATGTCTTTGTGGAAGGATTCGCGCCTCATTTTGCTACCGACAGCAGTTGGTTTCTCCAAGTGGTTCTCTCGAGACATCCTCTTATTTGGACCTAAACCCCTGAGGCCAGGACGGAGGACAGAGGAGAAAGAAGGGCAGGAGGAAAGGGGGTGGTGAGTGTGAATGTGTGTGGCTCTTTTGATGTTTGAAGGTCAGATACTGAAATTCCTCTTTTCCCCACAGCCCCAGACCACCTACATAATCTGAATCCTGGTGACTTTTTATATACCACTGCATAAAAATGACATACAGGTAGGTGATCCAAACATCTTATTATCGTAATTTAGTTTATATTTTAGTTTACATTTTCATTAGTTTTAATTGTGATATCACAACACATCATGAAAGCAGCTTGTTCTCCTTCAGTCAAGGCAGTATATTCCATCAACCTGCAGAGATTGGCAACACAGTGATGCTTGAATGAAACTTAATTTGTAGGATGTCTTATGTTTTGATGTTGGCTTTGTCTCTTATGGCAGCAAACACTGCTCTACGTGCAGCCATTCAACATCAGTGAATCAAGTCAAAGTCATGATGCCTGAGTTGATTTTTAAATTTCTGGTTTAAAAGTTTAAAAGAAATGCTGAAATGTCATGGTTTCATTCCCAATTTCTCAAGTTTTGGGAAAAGTATCAGCCCTAATATGTGTGTGTGTGAGTGTGTGTGCATGTATCTGTGTCTATTTCTGTCTGTCCTACCCTGGCCTCCCAGGTGGAACAGGCAGGAGGTCCTTGATCATGCGGCAGATGGTGAAACGGGTTTCAAAAACTCCATTGTTTTCGATGGTAAAACTCTGGGTTTTCTTGTAGCCATAGACCAGCGGACTAAAGTTAATGTCGCTTGCGGGTGTGATCTTGTACCTGGAGAGGGGCCCAACAGAAATGTCAGAATACTGGGACAAATATCACAAACAGTATTCAAATAGAATCTCTAATAAAAATCTCTAAATATAAATCTTCTTGCCACTGTTCTTTAGAAACTGAAGTTAAGTGAGGGATGCATCAAAATCTACACAGAAAAATCATTGGTCTGTTATACTGTTTGTTAAATATTGATAAATATCAGATCCAAGAATCCAGCCCTTACATGGAGAAGACAGACTGGATGGAAACCTTGATGGGAATAATGGCTATGGTTTCTCCTCCTTCCCCAATGCTAGGCTCAATCACCTGCAGCAGAGAAAGTTCACTCAGCGTCTCATAGCCTGGAGCCAGGTAGCATGCAATGCAGTGTGCAGTAAACAGTACAGCTTTCATGCAGTTGTTCTACACCTTTTCAATCTCTTATTCATCTCACAACCGGTGCTATGGAACAGTTACTTAAACTAAGCTAATTTGCAACCAGATGTCCAAGTGCAATACTTGCTTCTTCATGTTCCCCTCCCTTGTTTAAAGGGTTTGGTGTCCGAAACTGTCAGCTGTCAGAAACTGTGCCACTAGACGTCAACACACATTATTCTAAGATCATGAACACCAAAGAGGTTTAAATGTTTCAGTGAAATATAGGGAGAATGCATTGGCGCCTACATGTCAGAATTTCAAAAGATTTTCCTCAGTTTCCGAATAAGTGGGAACATTGTAATGCTCTAATGGGTCATGAGGAATGTTTCTGCCTCGTAAATAATAAGGACACAACAGCAAACGTAGGAGAGGAATTTGCTCAGTCCTTAACATGGAACAGAATGTCCCGCCCCAAATCTTTACTAACAATGTATGGCTCAGACCTGGCAGCGCAGGACAGGCTGCTCTTTAAGTGAGACCTCCTTGTTGTGTCTGAAGAGAAGCTGCACTGTGGTGGGCCGGTCTGTGGGCAGCAGACAGCCACGCTGGGGGGAAACAGTGAACATGGAGGCCGGGTCTGGCTGGGATGGGTCTGTCCGCTCCAGCGTAAACCTTATGTAAAAGAAAGCAATGGGAGCAATAGCAGAATGGTTTATATCAGTATTTCTTACAACTATGGGCTGGATGTAAACACAGGTTTACATGCAGTGGCTGCCCCAATGAGAACAGCACCAGTCCCAAGGCGAGCTGAAAAGTTTACTTGACAACATGAAACATTAGTATCACCCTTGTCTAGTGTTACACAAATAAAAAGGAAAGGTTTAAGATTTGAATGAACAGACTTTTTATAATGTAATTATATTCTCATTTTATGCTCTCAGATTATGGCCACCCTTCTGTTCTAATATGCCTGTGCTGTCAGTCAAATGTAATACATAGTGCTTTGTCATATTTCTGCCTCATTTTTGATGTGTTAAAGTAAGTGAATGGAAAAATGATGATATGCACTCTCTCTTACTCTCTCACTCTTAAAAGGAAAATACAACAACCAGTGTTAATTACAATGAGAGGGCCAAAGGCTACAACTTGGGCTAAGGTCCAATTGAATCATGCAGAAACGTTCTCATTCCAATCACACTTCCAACAGATGGAAGCAACATCTGGGTTCACAGTGAAAAACAAATAAAAATGTCTGCACCTGTACCTCAATATTTCAAATGATTGAAAAACAAAATGGGTCCAAATGTAGTCAAACTTTTGCAGTGTCAATCCAGGCTTAGACTCATGAGTTCTTATATGTTATAAAGGACAAGCATTTCTCTCCAATAAATAGTTGGTATTCATGATTCTAGGTTTCATTAATGCACAGTGTGGAATGATGGAAATGTATTTAGATGTACCCCTTCATCATAATAAGTATAATACACTAGCCAATTTAAACATCTTACAAGTAGAGGTGGTTCATCAGAATAGTGAAGTGTTTGGATATTGAAATACACTTAGGCTTATTCAAATTATGCACATGTGCATGTTATTGCTACTATAATTCAGGAATTGGCTCACTTAAATCCAAAACTCACTTATAGGCTATTTCATATTTTCCGTTGTTCTTCAAGCTGACAGACAGCTTGACCTCTTCAAAGACCTTGATGGTTCCAAAGTCCAGACAGCCATCTGCCCCTGAAACAGGATGAATGACATGTGATACATCATCAATGCTTCTGTACACTTAACTGATTCACATAAGATGAAACAAGTACTGTCTATGTGTGTCCTTCTCACCTGTCACATATCCAAATATCTGTATGTTTTATACAGAATCTGTCTTGACAGTGTATGTGCACTTTAACTAGTTTGTCCAAGCCTGTGGGTGCACTGACAGCTTTTTGTGAGTACAAACCCGAAAATTATCACATTTTGAAATTTCCCAATGATATCCGTGTATTGGAACCAAACACAAGCCTAAGTAATTAAGGCCAGACCCAAATCCATCAGGCTTTATCAGGTTTAACCTTTTTGTGAGCTGTTACTGTAACTACCTTTAGGAAAGGTGATGTCCAAAGCTACATCGTAGGCCTCGGTAGTGATCTGTATGTTCTCGGTGTGCACGATGCCTAGGATGTTCTCCACATCGGACACCTGAGACACAATACACAAGCACATGCGCAAATAGATTGTTAAAATACCAAATTGTATTCATTCAATTCTGTACCTAAGTCTGATGAACTCCAACTCCAATACTCCTACATCAGCCATACCTATATCATATATTACCTCCAGACGTATGGTTTTCTTGATGTTGAGTGGCTTCATGGCCCTGAAGTGGAAATGCAGGCAGAAAGAGGAGTGTGGCAGGATGATGCCCTGGTCCTGGGACACACTGAATTCATTGCCCAGCTCCTCCAGACCCCTCAGTTTCCAGGCCACCGGCAGAGCTGTCTTATTATTCAGTGTCACACTACGGCTGTCCTGCCTGGAGAGCAGTATGGAAGAGGCAGGGATAGAGGTGGAAGGAAGGAGAGGGAGGAGGGGTGCAGTGGAATAGAGGAGGGCAAGGAGAGAGGCAAGGTGAGGTGGAAGAGAGGGGTGAGGGCAAGTTGGAGGAAAAAAGTGATGGGGAAGGTGCAAGGAAAGTTTAAAAATGTAAGCAAGAGAAAAGGCAAAGGGTGGCAAGAGAGGTGAGGGGAAGATAGTGAGGAAGGGATAGATAGGGAGGTAAGGCAAAGGTAAGGGAGACAGGAATTGAGCAGAGAGGAGAGAAAGAGGAGGGAGCGAAGGAAAGTGTGGGTGAGGAAAAGGTGAGGGAAGAGAAAGTAAGGGGAAGAAAAAGTAGAAATACAAAAGAAAACAAGAACAATATGGCCAGTGAGGGATGTGGAAACTAGTTACCCAGCCCAAAGAAGACATTCTACACAATCTAAATCCCGGAAGGAGGTGGTAAAATGCTAAAAAAGGTCTTCCCAGAGAAGGACTTTTGGGCACCTTAAATCCACAATTCTCTGTGCTTCGTGAAAATCATTTAAGAAAGCTATTGCAGGAAGATATTGTGGAAGGCGTCCGCCCTACATTTGAGCTCTGTATTCTGGTACCTGTGCAGCAAAATCCTGTCAAAATGCAACTGTTTGCGGTCCAGCTCCAGCTCTGGTCGAACTCCCCAGCAGGAGAGGTGGATGGTGACCGGTTTTGGATTGTCCTTGATACAGCACACTACACTGTCTTCGAGTTGCCCCAGGCTGGTGGGGTAGGCCCACACTGTCAACTCCTAGTAGGACAGAAGAATATTAACATGTTAGTACAATCCTGAAGAGATTAGGATACCACGTTGTTCTCAATCTGGTAATTCCCCGGTACACCACGAATGATTAGTTAGGCTAGGCTACTACTAGCAGATAATTCTTCTCAATAATGACGTGTCAATACAATCTTTTCACTGTTGATACTGATTCCAAGTACTGAAATGTAAGAATCAGACAATACCGAATGTCAATCTAATCTGTTATTCAAGTTAGTGTGCTTTCATTTTCACACGTTCCACCCTAATATCCGATTTTAGCGAAGAGGAAATTTTTTGATACCAACACCCGATTTTAGCCTTATATTAAATCAATATCCAATACCAATGGCATGGGTATTAGTTTTCGATCTGATCCAGCTTGTGGGCCTGGCCCACAACTACTGTAACATAAAAATAAAGGCATGTCAGAAACTGACGACTACAGTACAGATAGAGACAGATAGACAAACAAGCAGATTAGAGTCTCCTACCTGTTTCTGGTCAGGTTTGAGGGTCATGGTTGGTGGGTCCAGTAGATATGTAGTGGCCTTGGTGTCATGCTGAAAGCAGAACTGGACTTCAGCTTTCAGAGCTGAGTTGTTGTGTATCACTATCCTCTCGGTGTTCTCTGGGTACTTCCTCTCCTTGTACCTACACACACACACTGTGAGTCCATAGATACGTACACACACAAGACTGATAAACGCACTAACACTGGAACCATTCATTGCCCTCCTCCTCTCTCACCTGTCTCTGGTTTTGCCACAGAGCAGTGGTCCAAACTCAAAGATGTCAGAATTGACCACACGAGTCTTCTGAAGCCCCTCTTCCACCTGAGGCACCCTCTTAGTCAAGGCAAAAAGAGTCCTGGAAAACCACATAGGTTAAGTCCTTGATTGACACAATTATAATCCTTTTACAGACCGAATCCTCTTTATTTTACAGCTATTGGATGAACCTCATGTTTTTTTTCCCAAAATGGATATGTATCTTTTTGGAAATGAACTCTTCAAATCAGTATTTCCTGCAGAATTGTTTGTAGATATGAGGGTGGTGGTAATTTTGGTTCTGAGACCCAGGTTTGCTCCTGGGCCCATTCCAGGATCAGTTCCACGAGATGTTGCAGTTTAACAATGGTTCTTATTCAGATATTCATAACATGATATACTGTATGGACAATTGTGCTATGACTGTATTTATATTTGTATAGTAGTGGGAGGTCAAGGCAGCTAAAAGAATGTAAACACTACTTCAATTGTACGTTTTGATGTAGACACTGACCCATTTTATATTTTGTAATACCCACACCCCCCTTGTTTCTCTTTCGTCCTCTGTCTCTATTGTTAAGGAATGCAATGTTTACGTGTAGTCTTTGCAGATGGAGGGATAGGTGCAGATTCCTCTGCAGAGGAGCTGGTAGCGTCTCTTGGTGCCCAATAGCTCAAAGTTGAGTGTCTGGTCAAACTGCCCTGGGGAGTCTGAGTGAAACCAGATCTTCAGAGTGACCTCATCATTGGCTGGTACCACCCAGCGAAATGCTGTCAGCCTGCGCACACACACACACACACACACACACACACACACACACACATACACACATACACGCGCACACACACACACACCACCAAAAACAACGACAGCAATAATGCCATAGAACACAAAATACTTAGTGACTTCATTAATATCATTAACACAACATGAAATGTGCCTTAATGCAGTAACACACAGCGAGGCACTCACTAATGAGTGTGTGTGTGTGTGTGTGTGTGTGTGTGTTGTGTGGGCATGCATATTCCTTTACCTCTGGCTGCGTTCATGCCGTGAGTTTTGGTCTTGTTTGCTGCTGTCAGAGAGAGGGGCGTCAGAGGAGAAAGCAGGAGAAAGGGAGCGGTCCAAGCCCTTACCCCCTCTCTTGGCCGAAGTTCTTCTCTTGTCCCTCTGACTCTCCCTCTTGCTGCGACTTTTAGCTACCACCTCCTCCTTTATTGTGCACAATAAAATCAATAAATAATTGTAAAATTAATTGTGAAGCCTTGGTATAATTACCGTAATCCATAAGACCATTGGTAGCGTAACTCACGGCAGTTGTATTGTTAGTGATGGTATTTCTTAAAATTAGGACCACCTTTCCCATAAACCCTGTTGTTTCCTGGTTCTCTCTTTCAAGTTACGGAAGAGGATGTTTACGGTAAATGTGTTCTATATGTGTGTACCCCTGTGTGTTTAAGCATATGTCTGTGTATTTCAGTGTGTGAATTTGGGTGTCCATTACCTTTAGTAGTGCATGTGCGTCAGCTTCGGTCTCTGCATCTTTCTTCCCGTCGCCAGGTTCGTCTGAAGGAACCAGGAAGGTGAAACAGTCGCAGGTCAGTTGACTGTTGGGCTCTGCCCTCTTCTTGGGGAAAGGAACCATGGAGAAGGTGAAGGGAGGAGGGATGGGCGGACCGCTAGGACCCAACCCCAAACCATCCAACACCTGAGGAGATCACAAGAGAGGAGGAGATGATAAATGGATGAGAAACCAATAAGTACATGGTAGGAGGAGGCACAGGTCCCAGACTACTCAGTGGGAGGAGAGGAGATCATGGCGCATCATGGAGGATACATCCGATTTGAAGGAAGAAAGGAATAGAAATGCTACAATGGTATTAGTTAGTGAAGTGATCACTAAATAATCAATTTTCAGCTTTGGTCAAATAAAATAAGTTTGGAGGTAAAGTTCTGTACTGGAACGTCGGTCAACCAAGAAACAGCATTATGACATTGTTTGACTTCCTCATTCAAATCAGTGATTCAAGTCTTACTAACTACAACAACGGAAGAAAAAAAAAATCAGATAAATGTTAGCCATACCTCCTCCAGTGGAGGCAGGGTGCTGCCTTTGAGCAGCTCTGTGGCACTGGGATAGTCTTGCCCTGTTACGCTGAGCAGGATCTGAGGGACAATGTCCAGCGGAGGCTCCTCTCCTACAGTGCCTCCTTCACCTGGCAGGGGCATCTGGTTGGGCACCGGAGACGTCATCTTGGCATCACTCAAGTCTGCCTTCTGCTTCTCCTTCTCCAGCTTCTCTTTCTCCACCTTCTCCTTCTCTCGTTCCTTCTTAGTCTTCTTGCCAGCTGGGGTCTGTGTATGCAGGGTGATAGTGGATAAGATCACTGGGTTCAAAACTGTAGCTGTCATATTATGATCTCCTCAGTCTATGTGATCCATTTATTTAAATGCTATAACAGGGACAGCAGGTAAGCAAACTGTTTATTTCCCTTTTTCCCCCAAATATTGCATTGCATGGGAAAAACTCAAAATTTCTATAACTGCACAAGGGGACACAAACATACCTGAGTGTTTGTGTCACTCTCAAATGTGTTAAGAGAACAAGGTTTGGACAGTGAAAGAGATTATTTAAAATGTTTTAATATGAAGGTCACTGCCGGTCAATCGCAGTGAAAAAAATAAATCTCTAATGCAACTATTTAGCTTTCTTTGGTAGGGAGCATCCATTTAGTTTCCGTTTGGAAGAAGGATTGGGCCATTAACATGTAAATGATATACATAGTGGTAGGTGAAAAATGAAGATAAGTGGCATCCTTCTCATTACCATGACATTTATCACCCATGATTATAATACATTTTAGAGGAAATGCCATTGAGAGTAGTATTTTTGGAGTAAACAAAGCCACCTGTTTCTCTGGGGGGACGTCCTCTGGCCCCAGTAGGGCATCAGTGGAGAGTGGGACCAGCAAAAGGCCCTGGGCCCGGTCCCAGTACTGGAGGATGTGGTGCACATGGACCTGGTTGTGCTCATAGGCATGGAACTGAGCAAGCAGCTCGTCCTCGCTGGACTGGTGGGGGAGAGAGTTAGGTGGATGAGAAGATGACATGGTAGGTTAACAGCCATATTGCATTTTACCATGTAGCTTTTTTTGAAACAGTGGAGGCTGGGGGTAGCTTTGGGTACGGCTCAGCTGATAGCTATGATAACAGTTAAAGGAGAAATGAAGACGTCAAAGTGTGACAATACAAATGAAAGATGATATCTTTCCAATTATACCAAACACATGCTGTTAACACTTTTAGGACTAAAAAAACCCTAAAATCTGGATAATTTTCAGTAAATTTCCAGATGACTAACCCAACTCAAACCATACTACTAAACCTACCCTTTCTCTCTCCTGCTCATTTGTAGGTTGAGGAGACTCTGCTGGAAGTACCTTGGACTCTTTTGTCTTCTTTGGTGCATCGTCAACCTCTTTGCTTTGAAGCACTGTATTAGCAAAGAGGGCCCATATTAAGGGTTTCAGGGTTTCATTAATTCATTAATTCATTCCTTCTTAAACCTGCACTATGTAACTTTATGTAATTTAGTTGTTGGCTGCCCCAAGTGGCAGCCAGAGGTAACTGTTTGCAGCTTCAGCCATCTTTGCTTGCGGTAAATCAGCTTTCTGTAGCAATAGCTACAGAAATATATTTTTTAATATATTAAAAAGTATATATATTAAAAAGTTAGATAATGCAGCTTTAACCACTTCAGTTATGCATAGTACCATATTTTCACAATGGAATTTTGTCAGGCAAGCTAGCCTCAGTACCATTATTTATTACAGATTTCGAGATTTTCAGGCATTAAAGACTATTGGGATTCATAGCAGCTGTTGGCACCTTCATTGGAATTGTGTTGCTCTCTGGCCTCTGATGACTCTTTAGAGTAGTTACAGAAAGACATCCTCCTACCATCCACTGAAACTGTCGACTGGAAAGGAAACAGATGGATTCCAAGATCAATGATTGGCAGACTCTCTCTCTGTGTGTGTGTGTGTGTGTGTGTGTGTGTATTTTGATTGACAGAGAGGAAGAGAGGAAGAGTGGGATGTATGCATCTCAGACCTGCTTCCCTCCCAGCTGGCTCCTCTTCCCTGACAGTTCCTCTTTGCTATCTCTCTTTCCCCCCTTCTTATTCTTCTTCTTCAACTCCTCTTCTTCTCTCAGCCTCTCCATCTCCTCCTGTTGCTTCCTTTCCTTCTGCTCTCTCATCACTCGCTCCAGCTCCCTTACACACACACACACACACACACACACACAGATACACACAAAACGAAGGAGAAAATACACAAGGAAAAGTTCTATAAGTCCAGAGAGATGGTTAAAATGGGAGAGAGGGGATGACATTCCTCAATTCTCTTTTCGTGTTGTGGGACTGTACAGAATCTGCACTTGTTTATTGTATGTATGTATATTTCTTTAAAGAAAACCTTTCAGTCAGTATACAGCAAGTGATTTCTTCGAATTGAGTTTTAACTAAACCGTGGCCAGTACCTCAGTAAACGAGGAGAGTGTTTTCTCCCATTCTCCAGTCAATACCTGTGTTTGTGCTGTTGCAGCTGCTCCAGGTGTCGCTGGGCAATCCGCTCCTTCTCCTCATCCGGCAGAGCATCATATTCCTCCTCATCC
>CABFOQ010021607.1:31620-56980 GCA_900660455.1 Gephyroberyx darwinii | reverse complement strand
ACACACACACACACACACACACACACACACACACACACACACACACACACACACACACACACACACACACACACACACACACACATCCACACACATGCAGGCCAACCTTACTGAATACAAAATTAAACAGAAGGCGAATTTATAGCATACCAATTAAAGAGTTCCCAAAATGCACCATGTAATACTGTAAATATATAGGATCTGCTATGCAAAAGAATTTAGGTTGTCTGCTATCCTTTACAAAAGAACACATTTTGGAAAATTTTTAATCATGCAATCTTACTGGTGATGTATCTATGTATGTGTGAGTGAATGAGTGAATGAGTGAATGTGTGCGTGTGTATACTGTTTGTTTTACCCTCAGCCTCTCTCTGGGCTCTCTCCCGTGCCTTCAGGGCAGTGTACGAGTCAGACAGGTTGACTAGGTAGATGTGTTTGCGGTTGTTAAAGGCCTTGAGGACCACTTGCAGTGTGCCGGCCACTGACTGAGTGTACACAGACTCCAGGCCGTCGATCACAACGCCACGGTGACAGTCACTTAGCTGTCACCACGGCGATAATGGCAACCACAGCAATGACAACAACAAGACAAGGAGAGCAAAGTTACACTGGGAAAGGAGGAAAACTCTCATGAGCTTATCTATGTTAAACACCTTGAGGAAAACAGTTATCTATCCATTCTTCTGTTAACAGTGATTTCAAATGGTACTGCGAGCCAACAAGCTCACTTCCTGCTGATGTCCTGCTGATTTGGTTGAAAGACGTATACTTGTTTATGTATAGTCAACTCATACAGGATGTCTTGCCTACACTATATGTAAGGTTGTGTTGCATTTTGTCCTGCACCTTGAATGTCAATCCTGTATTTGTCTGTCTGAAATGAAAACTGATTTAATCATAGATAGATGTAAACATAGATGAATCTGATGTTCTGAATGAATGAACAATGCTAATAGTGCTGTCATACTATCTTTGATTAAATTAAATTAAAACACAAATACAAAAACTTAAACTCCCCTAAAGGACAGGATCCTGATGAAGAAAAATAACTGACTAAAATTCACTAAAAATATCTGTTTAATAGTATGTCTGTGTATTCACAGATATCTCTGTGCTCAGGCTATTTCTATTCCTCTACAGACATTTACACAGAATCTCTCTGTGTGAATTATATCGCCTGTCAGCAGTATTGGAAGGGGCACAAATATACTACTGCCTCCATCTGTCAGTGGGATAGACAATGTCGTCTTACCTGCAATCTCTCGGCCAGGATATCAACCAGTAGTTGTTCAGGCAAGAGATGTCTGAGTGTGGCAACATCTCCTACCTGATTCAAAATCACACCCAGCTGCATCTGACTTTCCTGCACAATATTAAAAACAATGCTTTATTATATTGTTTTATTATATTTTTGTCAGCATTTTACATGTGTTGTTTTATTAAATGTCCAATGACATATTGGACATTTCATATTTCCCAATCTTAAGGTATTATTTAACAAAGGCATGTTAATGTAAAGTTAGTTTCAGCTGTATACATACATATACAGCTGAAAAGAGAATCGGTTCTGATGTTCCCAAACCTCCTCTTGGGGGTAGGGGCCACAGTGTAGCAGGATCAGGCCTGCATGAAGCTAAAGAACCGATAACACCAATGACCGGAGGACTTTAACAGAAAATGTACCAGGGGCATGGTGGCCTGTGAGCCTTCAGTCACTGGAGCTTTGGAGTCACTACTGTGGCAGCCATCCTCTGTGGGTTTAGCTACAGCTTCCACACTAAGAACAGCAGTGGTAACTGAGGCTGGAGCTGAAGCTGGAGATGGGGCTGCAAGAGGTGCTGCACTGGGAGGAGGTGCTGGTCGCGTGGCCTGAGCTGTACCTGGACATGGACAAGTACGTGGATATTTTAATTTTTATTGATGTATTTTTTTGTTTTATTTTAGGTTTTATTCATCCAAGGAAATACAACTCAACACCGTGCTCTTTTCCAGCAACGTCCTGCTTCACATTCACACAGTTACACACATTCATTACTGACTCTTGGCCACTAAGCAGCTCCACTTGAGCAGTTGGGGATTTAATGCCTTGCTGAAGGGCACCTCAACGATGGTTGTTGAGGGGATTTTCTCAGCTCGTCTTGGGATTTGAACCGTTGGCCTTCCATCACAAGATTGCTTCTCTAACCTCTAGGCTACAGATATACATAAATACCTACATGGGAATTTTAGGCTTTGCTTGTTGATTAACAGTTAAAATGAATAAAAGGTTTCAAAAACACTGCATGCATAGACAGCATGACAAAACACACTCTCTATCTCTCTCTCTCCTTCTGTCACTCTCCTCCTCCTCTCCTCCATCTCTGTTTTTCTCTCACCAGGCTCATCAGTCTTTTTCTGAACGTGCTCAGCAGCAGCATGGTCGTAGAGTTGTCTTGCAGTCAGGCTGACAGGCGAAATGCCATTGGTCAGCGAGTCTGTAACCACAGCATCAACACTCAGATGCGCCCCTCCATAGTGATGCGCCAGGGCCGCCGCTGTGCTGCTCTTATCTGGAGACAGGAGAGGGACAGGACGTGCTACTGCTACATAATAGTTTTAGGGTGAAGGTAGCACTAATTCAAGGCTAATACTAATCATACCCTGCAAAGACTCCACAGTTGACAATGCAGTATCAACTGTTTTTAGCTGCTTCACCTGTCAGTGGGGCTCCGTGTACAATGAGAGCAATGCCTTGGCGATTGCGTGCAGCCAGACCCTCGGGCGACAAGTCAATGCCCATGTGGCGGGCGATAGCTCTGGAGACAGGGGTCATCTCCAGCTGCCCCAGACTCCCTCCGCTCCCCTCTCTGGTCACCTCTGGAATGGACAGAAAGCACAAAACACCAGTATTAGATAGGGAAAGAAAGTGGATGTGTGTTTGTTTTCATCAGAAAAACTGGAAGTCAGTCAGCTGTGTATTAATGGGATGGATGGTGGTGTGTTTGGTATGTGTGAATTCAATGTAGGGGCATGTTTACATACAATAAAATACACAGTACTTGTGATAATTACAATGATTTACACTCTCCTCAAGTAACATTTGAGGGTACTTTCAAATAGGAATATGACAAGAACTCGTTCTGAAAGGGCTGTATTCGTTTAGTTCAGCTTATTCCAGGGTCATACCGCAGGGTGCTCCACCCTTAGAAGTTGGAGACACCTCTTCCCTGTCCTGTGGGTGGTCAATGTTTTGCTTAGGCCTGTCCTCTTCCACCTCGCTGACCCGCTTCTCAGAAAACACCTCTTCTTTACAGAGGCCAGCCTTCACCTCTGGTGCACAAAGGTAGATCAGATCAAAACAGAATCACAAATCTATGTGTGTGCATGCATTCACATGCACAAACCTACAGGCACATGATTTGTGTGCTTGCATTTGAACATAGGTGTGTATGGTGTCTGGAGCTACCGTCGTCTGTCAGCTGGGAGTAGTGCTCCTTGTAGTGGTCCAGCAGCTCTAGGGGAAGAGGGTCCCCAGAGGTCCTGGGAGGAAGCAGCAGAATGTTGTGTTCATCATAACCCTGCATCAGACGCAGGATCTAAATGGGATGAGGCAATAGAGAAGAGAGGGAGGAGAGGGAAGAGGTAGGAGGAGGAAAGAGAGGAAGAGGAGGAGACAGAGTAGAATCGAAGGAGAATAATCAGGTGAGGAGGCAGGTGAGGACGGGTGGAAAGCAGAGGGGAGACCGGTGAGCGAAGGTGTTCATTATTTGAGTGCAGGTCATCTTTATTCCATCTCTAAGGGAAGACAGGAGGGAAAGAGGAGAGAGGCTGGCAGAGACATTAGCTAACACTAAACCTTTAGCGACTTTCTGTGATCCACAACAGAAACAAAAAACAATCACTATCATGCTAGGTTGACTTTTCCGGAGTGGTGTTAGCAATGGCCCATGATTTTCTTATAGAATGATGGATATAAGATCTATTACATGGTCTACGTAAGCGACAGATGCAACAATGGCAGTGTAAGTGTCATTTTTATAAATATCCCTGAGGGTCACTCGCTCCAGACTAGAAGCTTTGCTCCCCCCTTGTGGATAAATTTACAATGTCAGACAGGGCTCAAGAAAGAGCCCCCTATGTCGCAAACTTGTGTTAGTGTATGCCTTGCATTAACTATGTACCAGGCCTGAGAGACAACAACCTTGTTTGCATCCCCTTGTTCCCACTTTCTCCCATCTTTCCTGTCCCTTCAGGAAATGAAATCAGAAATGCCAACAACATTACCCTCCAAAATACACTCATGGTGGGTATGGGTTCCAGTCTTGCTCATGATGTTTATTGCAGGTCATACCCTCTCTCATACTTGTTTCTTGTCACTGACCACTCTATACAATACAATTAATTAGAAACACGGTTTTGTTTATTTTAAATTTCGGAAAAATAGCTACCTTTTCCTCCTCAAGGTACTGAGTGTCAAACTCCAGGGAGTAGAACTCAATGGGGAAAGAGCAGGGGTTTTTCACGATAACCAGAGCTTTTTCCCCGGCGCTGAAAGGCAGGCAAGGCCCCAGCTCCAGCATCGAGGGACAGAACTCTAGTTGGGGCTCCTCACCCTGCCCCTGGGCCACGATCAGCACCCGCTGGGTGCTCTCGGCCACACTCACCACCAGCCTTGTGCTGTAGGCACGCTGCAGAGACACATGCAGTAGGTAAGCATTTTTCTTGCTACTTTCTAACAATTCTTACTTTTCCTCATGCATACTACTTTAATGACAGGTAGTGCACATGTCATGCACATATACACATCTGTAGATCTGTCAATAGCCAACATAGTGAGAATTCTTTCTAGCCAATAGGAATTAGCATAGCATAAATGTGCATAAAGATTTTTTATTTTTTGTATTTTTGTCTGTATCCTTTGCTGCTCAATAACCCAGTTTTCCCCTCGGGTATTAATACATATCATCTCATCTTGTCTTATATATTATTATATTACTTGAAATTGGTAATCTATTTTGAACATTGGATTACATCGCTTGTCTCTAGCAACATCACCTTCATAAGCCAAAAACAGTGATGTTCTCTCATCACGGCTCTATTATAAAATGTATAGTTCCAGTCCTGATTTCTGATTGGCTCAGTCATATTCAAAGCCAGTGTAAAATACCCGTTAAACTGACCACATAACACTGTTACATATTACTGTGCTGACTGAAAATCATCACTACCGATATTAGAACTATATTGCTTGGCAGAGGAACAATAATGTGTTATTCAAATTCTTGAATCATTATGCTTAAAAATAAAAGACTGAATGGAAGTTTTCAATCTTTTTATTACAATGCTGTGTTCTCACCATTTTATAAAAGCAATGAGCCACTTAAGGCCGTCCTCCTCCAATTTGCAGTGTGCCTAACAATGCCTCTTAGATATTCTAAAATCACGGTAAAGTTCCTTACCCCCTCAGCGGGGCTGAACTTGATCTGGACATTGACCCGGTCTCTGGGGTAGAGCAGGCCGGAGGAGGGCACCATCTCAAACACCACCGGGGGAGGACGCTGCTCTTGCAAGACCTTTTTACGCAGGTGGAGTGGCAGGAACTTGTTTACCTGAATGACAGTAAGGGTTATTGAGAGTGATCTCAAACGCTTAAGTTGACATACCAAGATGGAAAAGTACTGTTTTTTACAAATAGTGAACCAAATAAACAACTGAAAATAAACAATCTACAATATGGTTGTTGTTGTTTTTTGGTTGTTTTTTTTTAACTCACTTAACTTACTATGTTGATCCTTCAGAATTGCTGATTGATATTATAGTGTCTTTAACTGCTGTGATGTGAAATTTTATTTGAAAGCATCCCAAACCCTTAGTTTTCTAAATCAAAATCACTATCTCTAGGACAGTTGGTCACTACCTTCTTGGGAGGCCTCGCCTCCTCAGCTATGCTCCAGCAGCAGGGTACAGCCTCGTGATTGAACAGTTGCATCGTCATCACCTGATGATGGAGGTCATACAGAATACAGACGTTTTACCACAATGGTCAATTCTCAATTCTGTTTAGCTAGAGCGGTATGGATTAATTTGGATAAAAACACATTGCCTTGAAATTACTCCAGCATGAAATCCTTAATCAGTGTTTGAAGTTAATGCTTTGGCTACTAGAAGTATAATCAGAACAGTTTGAGCATTGCATTTCAACCAAAGTCTAAATTCATGGCTTGAATAAATGGGGTTTAAACATGTCTTCAAAATACACATGGTTCAAGAGTACAAGCTTGATAAAAGCAGAGGACCTTCCAAATATGACAAATATGTTCACCCCTGATAAAGTATAGTTGTGGCTATTTTCCTTTGTAGGGCAGCATAAATATATATTTTATCTTGTCATCCCATTTGTGGCATGTGTCCCACCTGACACATGCCACACTGCACACTGTCAAACTGCAGCGCATCTGTTGAAACAGTGATGGCCGGCATGGTCACCACCGCACACAGCTGGACCTGAACCGTGGGGCCTGCAGTCACCTGTCAATCAAAACAAAACCACCCATCAGAAGTAGGAGTTCACATTACTATCATCATTGATGTAAATTCTCTCTCTAAAAAAACCCCCAGAATAAATGTGATCCTTTAATATGTGCACAAATAAGAGATTGTAGAGAGAATGACAATGTGTGTGCAAGCTTATATATGTGCACATGTACCTGTATGGGCATGACAACGCTTACGTCCCCCATGGGCAAGTTAGCTCCTCGGGGGTCGAATTTAACCGTGAAAGTCTGTGTCTCTCTGCAGGGCAGGTTCTTTACTCTCTCAAACTCAGTACTGAAACCTTGAGAGGAACAATAATACTGTCATCATTTATTTTTATTATATAAGAGGAGAGAGAAAAGCAGACGCATAATGAAGACACAAGGGGCAATATCAATAGGCATAGAGGCAGTAAACAGAGAAAAAAAAGAACCACGCTTACAATATACATGATGGCCCCTACCAACCCTCTTGAACCAACAATAATTACAGCTGTTCCATTCCATATCAATTATGTGTGATTTTCAAGTCTTAAATCCTGGGATATCTTTCATGTGAACCTTGTTTCCCATGATGATATGCATACATGTACAAATGTTCATGACTGTAGCTCAAAAAAAGCAGGATATTCTTGTTCAGGTAATTGCTATAGTGCCCCCTTGGGCCAATCAGTGTAATTTTCGAAATGCCGTATCTCAATGTCAAAAAACATCATTACCCATGTTTTGGCAGAATGTGTCACAAATATGAATAACAAATGGAGAGAAATCAAAAACTGTAGCAACGGATTGCTACGTTTACATTTGTTACCTGTGCCAGCTAGAGGTTTGCAGTTGGCATGGAAGGACACGGCCACTGGCCCAGTGTTGGTGACTTTGACAATGTGGCTGAGGACTTTGCCATGAATGACGTGGCCAAAATCCAGAACATACTCCGGGAGCAGGAACCTGGGGTGGGGTGGAGGTATATAGAAAAAGAACAAATGAGGTATCACTTACACACAATGGCATCCAATATACAGAATCACAGGCTTTCATAATGTCACATGTCCCATCTGCGGCTTCCCATCCATTATTTCATATACATTACACGAAGTACAGAAAAGTGACCCAGAACGACATTAGTCAGTAACTTTGAACATTTATTTCTCTCCCTGTCTTTCCATCACCCTCTCCCTCTTTCTTTCTTTCTTTCTTTCACAAAGTCCTAGGGTAACATATCATTTGGCTTAACACCTGGTGAGCATCATACATACACTACAGTTGATGGACCATCTGTGTTATCGATGTGTGTGTGTGTGTGTGTGTGTGTGTGTGTGTGTGTGTGTGTGTGTGTGTGTGTGTGTGTGTGTGTGTGTGTGTGTGTGTGTGTGTGTGTGTGAGTAGTGACTGTGGTTCTTTGTTTCTTTCAGTGATATGTTAGCAATGGTTCCCTTGAGGCCATTTTAACATGTGCTACTCCACCTGTCCAGTTACTCATGAGACCAAAGGCTCAGGTGCCTTGATATCAAAGGCTCGGCTCAGGCCATACTTGCTAAATGACAAGTACACATTTTAGAGAGTTGGGTGTGCGGTATACTGTTGGGGTTGGGATTACGGTTTTAGCGCTTATAAAGCAACATCTCTTTTTGTCTGTTTGACAACTAGAGGGACAATTTTTTTATAAAATGGTAGCCATGACAATTAAAGTTGCTAGACCTCTTGATATTAGTTTACTCAATGTAACAAAGTGCGAAAATATGAAAGATACATTTCACTTTCTTTACATTTGTTTGCAAAAAAAAAGAAGAGGTGGATTTTCCATCTAAACATCATATTGCTCCATGTATTTGGAATCAAACTGATACGTTAAAAAACGGGTTGGAGTTTACCCGTCATTAGCTTATAGTTAGTAATCAATTCACAACCTGTGGCAGAGTAATATCTGAAATATGTTTGCTTATAAACAATTTATATGTACTTGATTGGTCAAGCCTTCAACAAGTACAGATTCTGTACAGTCCTACAGTGTATTTATGGCCATGACATACAGAACTAATTCATTATCAGTTTATTTGAATGTGATCTCAGCTCTCTGGCTCCCTGGTTGATCAATTGCTTTCATCTCTTCTATAGAGAACAGTAACATCAGGCTCCTTGGCTCGCTAGTTAATGTTAGCAAACAGTTTATGGCATATTACATTCATTATACCACAATGTCCTTTAATCTAAAATGCCATCACCCCACTTCTTGTATTTTAAACATTGTGTTGGAAAGGTGGGCGGCACACCTATGGTAGTAGTTAGCATCAGCATGTTGGCTAGCTAGCCAACAACGTTACCTTTTGCTATAAACTATTTACATTCTGGGGCGTATATTGTTGTACCTCTTCCTGCACAGCAATGAGAGGGTGCACAAATTGTGGATTGTAGCTTTAAAGGTAAATGTTCACAATAATACAACTTTTACTTCCTTTGATCGTGCCCAGATGTAGAGGAATGAAGTGTCTGGCCCAAAATGGGTTCTTGAAGACCACATTGCTGTAGTGGCGTGCCGCTGTGGTAAAAATATCGAGCACTCCAGGTACACCTTTACCCATACTTTGATAAAACACAATTCAAAACTATTTACATTGTTCTTCAAACAAGTTGAGCATTTACTTAAGCCTACTCAGGGTGACAAGTCGGAGCTCGTTTGGAACTATTTGGAATGGTTCTATTTGCCTGCTCCTAACCACACTCTTGACTCTTTGATGCAAAGAGTCTGAGGGCCTTCTTTGATGTTGCCTATAGCATCACTATTGAGGAGGCCAGGGTTGTTGTGATTGGAACATTTTCCTTCTAGTTTGTCTTATCATTGTAGAGAGAGAGAAAATCAACAGATGTGAATGTTTCAGTTGAACCAATTTGTAGAAGTTTATGTAGATCATGCGGGCAGAAATTGAAAATAAATGGCACTTTTACTACATGTAAAAAAATCAAAACAAGGTCAAGCTTGCTTACGGCTGCGTCCACTGGTTGGTCCAAATGATGGGCATCAATATTTGCATTCATCGTGTTGTACATCAGGTATATTCCGCACACGGAGATGCACATCTGTTGATTGACGAATTCTCACGCTGCCTACCTTTTTTGAGCAACATATCCGGCAACCAATTAAAGTGAAAGCTCAAAGGTTGAGTGCATTCCCATTGGAGAATGTTGTTCGGCTTTGTCTCAGGTTTCTATACTGTCACCATCCAGTTACAGCTGGTTGGGAGGTCTAGCTTGCTATGGTTTTATTAGATCAGGCATTAAAAATCATGCACACATTACACAAAATATGTTTCACTACAGCGTTCTCTTTGACCTAGAGGCCTAGCTTTTCCACCCTATGGTTTTCCAGCCGGAATGTTCCTCGGTGGTTGGTCCCGTCTGTTGACTGGCAAATAAGAGTGGGATGGAGGGTGTGTGTGTGTGTGTGTGTGCTTGTGCGTGCAGAGAGAGGTCGGATGAGCAGCCTGTCTGTCAGGTGTTGGTACTCACATTAGTCACATAAAAACAAAGGATTCTGGGAAGCGACGATGGCCAACACAAAGAGTATCCAGACTCCACTCAGCGCCACAGATACCCGATCCCTCCTGTGTGTGTGTGTGTGTGTGTGTCTATGTGTGTGGTGGGGGGCTTTCTTTAGGGGGTGAGGGCGCCTCATTGGCTGCCAGGGTGGGGTCAACTTGAGGTCAGGGTGTGCGTGATGGATGGACCTTTCTGCCTCTATACTACTGCCCTTCTCCTAGCCCTCTCTCTCTCTCTCTCTCTCTTTCTCTCTCTCTCATTCTCTCTCCTTCTGGGCCTCAGACCGCAAAAGCATCCTGGTTTTACTCTCCTCTTTTCACGTCTCTTTGTGTCACTCCATTCGGCCAAGTAGGACTACTTCAACAGACAAAAGGACCCCACTGAAAATTGAGGGCAACAGCTGAAGACAACTTTTTGAGGTGAGTTCTGTTCCCCCGTAGTGACAGAGGTACAGCGAGCTGCAGTGAACTTGTTCTTATCCACATCTAATCAATACTTAACCTGTGCTTTTCCTCATTCTAAACACCACAATGCACATCGTTGTTTCTCTCTGTATTTGATGGCTCTCTGATATCCCAGCTTTCGTTGTCTAACCGGCATCACACATGTAGAAGTAGCATAACTGACTGCCACCGACCACATGATGTCATCTCTGCTCTCTTTCCCCTTCTTCTCTTCCTCCATCATACTGTCAATCCCTCCATCAGCTCCATCCCTTTATCGGCACACGGACGCACATCTGTCGATGGACGAATTCATTTTGGCTGCCAATCACAACGGGGGAGTGGTCAATGAGCGCAGACGTGCCAATACCTCGACTACCCTGATGAGTGACTTCTGTCTGTCTGCCTGTCTGCCTGTCTGTCTTTCTGGGCTTCTGGCACTTTCTGTCCACCAGTCTGATCAGTAATGGATCCAGAGCTAATCTGTCTGAGGGTAGAAACTGTCTTTCTCTTTTCAATTTTTACTGTATCTGTGCTAAACTGTGATATTGATGTGCTCAACTGGCGTGTGTGTGTCTGTCTGTCTTCCTGTTGGGTGATGTTTGGATCCCTAGGGGAAAGTACCACGGCTGACCGTGAACAAACCATAGATAAAAGCACAGACTGATCAGTGCAGGTGTATGCAAAGATGTTCCAGTCACTGCAAGGCCTTGAGGACAACACTGACTAGGGTGTGCTCATATCATCACACCTATCATTTGCATAATGTCCCAGAACACCTAGCAATTCTCCATTACAACGGAGAAATGATGCTTAACCACAAAAGCTTCGGTCAATGAGATTTGATAGAAATGCAAATGCCAAATGGATATTTACCGTGGGTGGTGCGAGGCAATCCAGCAACGCATATTCTGAAGTTAGCTTTTTTTCTGCGTATGATTCTGTTATAAGCGCGCTCATTTGCTTCTCTAACCCTCTATCTTCCTCTTCCACGCTCATTCCTTCATGACTTCACGGACCATTCCTCTGTCTCTCTGGTTTGTCCCCCCCTCAACACTCATCTCGCTGAGAAAATGAAATCTACAAGGTAGGACTTTGGAGGCAGAGGCATCACTTTCACACTGCAGGGGAGACATCTTTTCAAATCTCGCACCCTCTTTGTGTGTGTGTGTGTGTGTGTGTGTGTGTGCGTGAGCATGTGTGCCTGTGCATGCATGTGCTAACTTGCCCCTGAGCTCAGTATCTACAAGCACTTGTACATTTGCATGAGTTTAGCAGGTACCTCAATATGCATGCACGTGTGCGTCCATGCTTGTGTATGTGCATATATACCTATGGGTGCTTGTGCAAACGTGCCCATGCACAGCAATATATATAGGCATGCATGTACATTTGGGCCCATAGATGAATGCTTGCCTGTGTGTGTGTGTGTGTGTGTGTGTGTGTGTGTGTGTGTGTGTGTGTGATAGATATAGAGTGAGATGTTTAGGGCCTTTGAGATTCCAGACTTTACTCCTAGTTTGAGCTTTTAGGTAAAATATTGCTTATCATGTGAGAATTGTTGAATTTGTTGTCGTCAAAGCGGAGCGGGACTTCTTAAAATCTTGAATACATTGCCCTAAAGGGGGATTCTAATGTGTTGGGATTTGTTGTTTTCAGTGGGAGTGAGAGCTAAATTTGGCACTGTGCTGTTTGTCACTGCGTGTTGTTTACCTGTTCCCTGTACTCGGCTCACAGTGCGTTTCCAGGAGCTGTTCACAGCCAGTGACTCATAGCTTGGTGAGATCAGCTGTGATCCAACCACTCTGGGGTTTTTAGCTAGCAGTTTTCTGCCACTCCTGTGTAATTTCACTCATCATTTAGATGCTGATGTTGACAGACTGTAGCTGGACACCAATAGGAATAGAGTGTTTACTGTGGAATCATCTGTGCTGTTAATGTTTGGTTTCATAGGGTTACATCCACTGTGCTTCTCCTTGTGTCCCTGTAGGAGATTTTTCCAGACCGCTCATTTCTATGTGGAGGACAGCAGCTCTCCGCGGGTCGTGGCCAATGAGAACATTCCCGTCATCCCTATACCAGGTGAGCCACGTCCTGCTTCCGTCACTACACTAGTATTCTTCTTGCAATATTTAAAAAAAACCTCCTACATTCAAGCATACCAATGATTTGGTTATTTGCTGTTTGTGTTCCTTTGGGTGGCTCAGGTGTGAACTTTAAAAGGAATTGTATCTTTAAGACAGAAGCTGAATAACAAAAAGTCACAAATGCAACCTGGACATTGAGCGATACCGCATCCAGTCATACTAGACACATACACTTTATAGGGACCGGGCCTAACATCCTGTAATTATTTTCAGTGGGTTCCACTGAGTTAGCTTGATGCCTTCATTTGCACAATTTCTATACATTTACATGTAAATTACCCTGTGAGCACCTCTGTGGGAGTAGCACGACTGGCTTTTCTCAGCCTTTAATGCCCTAGGCAGCAGTGCCATGGCAGCTAGTCAATATCAGGGCTTTACTTTACAGAGTCATTAAAAGCACAGCAACACTCTGGCTAAGACCCATTTCAAGGCTGTGATACCTTAGTTAAAGAGTACAGCTGCTGCCAGTATTGACTCCCCATCTATCCTGCTTTTATTGCTTGTCTGCCTGTCTCGTTCTCTTTGCCTGTTCGCTTTCTTTCTTTCTTTCTTGCTTCCTGTCCCAATCTCTCTCACTGTTTTACTCACTGAGAAACTAATTGCTTCTCACAGCGCTGACATTCTGTGACTGATTGACTGTACTGTACTGGCTTAAAGATGGAGATGTGCAGTTAAATGTTAACGCTTAATAGAAAGGTGACTGTTTCATGGGTTCTGAACTGCGTAATTCATCTCTCCTTGGACATTTGTGGACATCTAAAAGGATTTAAATGAGAAATGCCCTAAGAGAATGAGACTGTTTCCAAAAGTCTTGATCCTGCAGAGTTGCTCTGTATGTGTACATTCTAGTGCATGTCTATTGTACTACAACTCGTCCTTTGCTGTCAAAAAAACAGCTAAAACAGCTTTAGTTCATATCACTTTCTATCATCTAAACTGCATTTCACTTATAGCAATTTTGATGGACTGTAATTAGCTAGACGGATTAGTCTCTTGATACAAAGCAAGACGGGAGGAAAAACATTTTGAAAAATGAACAGTTTAACAAACCCAGTAGTCACCTATGTGTAACCACTGAAGCAAGTAAGAGCCCTATGGCCTCAGCTGTAAGGGGGCATTAGTTTAGATATTGACCAGCAGCAGTAGCAATGACAGCTGGGCCCCCTATACTGTTGTCTCAGTGTGACAGTGACCAGCCCCTCATGTGTCATTTGTGGCTGATGTGGCTCATATGAAACAGATGTGACCTCATCTAAATGCTCAAATTAAGGCTTTTGTGGCAGAGGTTAGTCTGTTTAAGCCTTAACTCTATGTGACATGACAGAGTTTCTTTTCTTTTCTTTTTTTTCTTTTTTTTCTTTTCTTTTTCTTTTCTTTTCTTTTCTTTTCAATGCCACTGAAATAGAAATTACTCTGTGGGTGATTGATTGGACATCAGCAAACCATACATTTCATTTGCCCCCGGTCATATTAGAATTAGAAAATCTGATAAATGACATTGGTTTCATCTTGTGTATTGTTGACACACCTCACACACACAACACCCAGACAGTACACTATGGAATACACACACGCACACACACACACACACACACACATGCGCACACAAAATCACACACCATAATAGGCACTTTCATAACTGTTTTGTTTGTCTCATGCAGATGACATGGAGGCCATCCCTGTTAAGCAGTTTATTAAACACATCATGGAGCTCTACTCCAACAACCTACATGGTTTCACTGAGGATTTTGAGGTACTGCAGTACTGCAGAATAAATGAAAATGTATGTGTGTGTTAGTTTCTTTTCTGGGGGTTAATTAAGTATTGATAGGGTACTACTAATACTAATACATCTACTATAGAGTGCATACAGCACATGGGTTGTCTGCAAATGAGGTCTAGGTCTTAGCATCGGTATGAGATTATGTTGTGCATGTGTTTACGTGTGTATGGTTGATAATTTTGTTGAACAGATGGTAGAGAGAAAGAGAGATGGATCTAGGGAGGGAGAGTAAGATTGAGGGAGACAGAGGTTAATTAAAGGTGGTCTAGTTGCTGGTTGGCTGGATAGGAACACATTGTCTGCATTACCAGGTTGAGAAACCAGGCAAACATTTTACCCCCAGAGGATCCCCTCTAATTGGGTTCATACTGTATGCATACACACATTATTCAGTATTATTCAAATATAAGCACAGTATAATGTGCAGTATAATGCAGTTTCTACCTATTTATCAATTATCACTACTTTGTGGCAGCAATGTGTTAGAGACCATCCTTCAACTGGGAGGTTTGTGTTCAAGTTACGGCAAGGCCTACCCTGCTGAAGTGTCCTTGACCAAGACACTGAATCCTACCAGCAAGTGAAAAGAGAATTTGCCCTTTGAGGATAAATAAAGTATCACAAAATTAAATCGGATTTTTTTTCTTGTTGGGTGATAAAAAAAATTTAAAAATCAGTGAAAATAATAGTTTGAGTTGTGTAAAAATAGCTTATTTAGAGAGGGTCATTCCATTAAATCGCAGCTCATCACCCTTTTTCCCTCCCCAGGAAGTCCAGCGCTCCACAGTCGACCTGAAAATCACAGCAGAACATTCCAATCATCCTGACAACAAGCACAAAAACAGATACATCAACATTGTGGCCTGTGAGTCAACTTGATGATGTCAAACTGTGATATCAATTAATGATGTCTATTGGTACAGAATCTGCTAATGTTTTGACGTTCATCCTTTCAATGATGCACACAAATAACACGTCAAACCATAATGCCTTTCCTAGATGACCACAGTCGAGTGAAACTGCGAGCACTAGCAGGGAAAGATGCCAAACATAGTGATTACATCAACGCCAACTTTGTGGATGTAAGTCTTACCAATTACTTGACATGCTGAACATGACTTGACATGTCTGCGTATGTGTGATATGCCTGATGAAGCTGGGTGTTGTCTTGGAATTGAAAACAGAGCAGTGTTGATATTGCTCAAACAAGATTACATCATTAAAAAAAAAAAAATAATTAAAAATATTTTTCAACGGAAGGTAAAGCACTAGCAGTAGCGATGGTAACTCATGAAATTATGAAATTGTGATAAGTATCGGTTCTAATTGAAATGTTATTGAATAGGAAATATCAGCTGAGTAAATTAACAGTTCTTGGTAGTGGATTCAGACTTTTGGACCCCACTGTAATTCATAGCTCAAACACGATGTTTAAGAACGCTGGACACTGGGAATTATGAGATTGTTATTTTTGTAGTGTTTTCCACAAGTCTTAATATTTGAAACTCCTTCCAGTTAAAGCTAAAGTTACAGCAGTGGAGTCGCATCCCTTACCTACTATTGCATTATATCAGTTAGCCAATATAGTAGGGGTTGTGGGTAATGGATGTAATATGTATTGCCTCTCACTAGTGGGCGTTCGCCACCTCTCTTCTCTTTCAGGGCTACAACCAGCCCAAAGCTTATATAGCCGCCCAGGGTCCTCTCAAGTCTACCTTTGAGGACTTTTGGAGGATGGTGTGGGAGCAGAATACTGGAATCATTGTCATGATCACCAACCTAGTAGAGAAAGGAAGAGTAGGTTCACTTTCTTTATTCAGAAATAGAAAATATGAAATACTGCAAGTCCCTTACATGACCTACATTCCTGTATTTCAAAGGTAATGCAAGTTAGTGTTCCCTGTGATTGTTCTTCCCTTCAGAGGAAATGTGACCAGTATTGGCCTACTGAGAACAGCGAGCAATATGGAAACATTGTGGTGATGCTGAAAAACACCCAGGTGCATGCCTGCTACACACTACGGCGTTTTCTCATACGGAACACGAAAGTTAAAAAGGTAACTAACAGACATCATGGTACTAGAGTGAGGTCTAATCTCAAGGTTGAGTGCTCCATAAGTCTGTTTGGATGAGGTTTCAGTTTTATAATCCTGATACTTGTGTCCCTTGCCAAGTGTATGTCCTACATTCTCACTGAAAGTCTGCTTTTATATTGGAGGGTCAGAAGGGGAACCCTAAAGGGAAGCTAAATGAACGCATGGTCGTCCAGTATCACTACACCCAGTGGCCTGACATGGGTGTTCCAGAGTACACCCTCCCTGTCCTCACCTTTATCAACCGCTCATCAGCGGCGCGTACCACAGACATGGGCCCCGTCCTGGTGCACTGCAGGTATGGCACACTACCAAGGTCTCGGTCTAAATGATGTGACTTATGATTGTTAGACCCTCATCTTTGTTGGCTTGGTTAACAGCTCCCTCTATGGGCCTGCTCTGGCGTGATGCTCATTGCTTTGTGCTCTTCAGTGCAGGGGTTGGACGGACAGGAACATACATTGTCATTGACAGTATGCTGCAACAAATCAAGGACAAAAGCACAGTCAGCGTCCTGGGTTTTCTCAAACATATCCGTACACAACGCAACTACCTAGTCCAGACAGAGGTAAGAAACTCTTAAGCCATCGTTCATGGGGGTGAAACTGGATTCCTTCTTTCACATTAAAATTCAAAGGAGTTTCCAAAGATTAAGATGGACTGTAAATTAAGAAAACAAAACAATAATCTGATCATTTGAGGTAAAGGTCATATAGAAACAATAGCAGCAAATCCACTGCAGCAAATGGTTGAGATAAATATAGGACTGCAGACTTCATCTACGCTGGTTAGATGTCAAACATGTAGCTGCTGTTGCACCATGTTCTTTGAGGAATGTGTCATTACCTTTGTTCTCAAATTGTTTTTTTCTTAGGAATTTATTTCATTTTATGTTGGGTTCAGGATTCAGGGCATTTCTCTTCCCTCCTTACTTTATGTGCATACTAAACACCCACTCCCTTCAAAGCTAGGTCTGCCCCTGATGGTTTCCTGTAACTACAATGATATGTTCAGTGTGTCCATGCAGTTTTCTTTACGTTTTGGTTCTGTAAAAATGGTAAGGCAATGAGCCAATATATAGTTTCTATTAAGCAGGGTTTCTCTTTCTATGAATCTCTCTCACTCTGCCCTCTGTGTCTTTCCTTTTTTCCGTTTCTCACCTATAGGAGCAATATGTTTTCATCCATGATGCTCTGATGGAGGCCATCCTGAGCAGAGAGACAGAGGTGCCTGCTTGGCAGCTCCATGGTTATGTCAATGGTATCCTCACGCCCAGCTTGGCAGGGCGCACACGCCTGGAGAAGCAGTTCAGGGTGAGTCTGACTAGCCCCGTAAGACCAGCTCATCTCCTGTCAACCTCTTTGAGAGCACCTCAAACTGATACCGATGCCTTCTGTGTATCAGACGCTTGTTAGCGATGTGCATAGTGGTTGTTTCACGTGGGAATAACTTCTGAGTGTCTCTGATGCTAGCGATAATAAAGTCATGTCTGTCACCCCTGCAGACTCGTTATGCAAAGCTTGATGAATGATTCATCGAACTACATCTCTTTAAACAGCAGGGGAGATGGAATAATTGGTCCCAAATAATCTGATTTGGTGACGGGGTCTTTGATTTGTGGATTGTGGATGTCACTTCCTCTCAATCTTCACATGCATATTATAGATGTGAAGGACTTAAACAGAATCTCAGGTGTAAAACAACAGTATGATGTATTGTATTTTTTTATGTTTACTTTAAACTAACAATGATTCTCAAGACTCATTTCATTGCACAATATTCTGTGATACCGCTGTGAGCCGTGTTCTTTTTCTGAGCTGCCTGCCCTGTCCTTGCCGTCTGTCTCACCAGCTGCTGACTCAGTGCAACATGCGCTTTGTGGAGTGCTTTAGTGCCCAGAAAGACTGTAACAAGGAGAAGAACCGCAACTCCTCAGTGGTTCCCTGTGAGTATCCTATCATTTGTACCACGGGGCATTTGCCACGGAGTTGTGGTCAACCATACCTGAATACCGCGATCAAACTTCAGTTGTAAAAATAATTTCCCACAAAGCAAGTCTGTTCTTTATTGAGAAGCATCTAATTCATTAGAGGAAGTAAAAACTGTGTTGTTTGGCTTTAACTATTCCCATCTTTGCTCCGATTGTTGACATAACTCCCAAAATCCATTTTTCATATGCAGATGAATTTCATTGACATCACATGATGTGCATATACATCTTTTAATGATCTTAAGAGAACACATACTTTCATAGTGAATCACAAGTAGCGCGTCTATGTGTATGTACGTGAAATGCTCTAAGCTAGGAATGCTAAATGTTCAGCTACTAACGTTAACTAGCCAAGTGGCCTAACGTTACTGTATTCTCCCTAGAAGAGATAATTGCAGCTGATCACCTAGGGAGCCACAGAGCTGAGACCACATTCAAATAAACTGCCAATTAATAAGGATTTTCATTGCTTTTTCCTTTTTTAAATTAAATACTGTGAGAATCAGGATCATGGTGTTTGCTACTGCCGCATCATTGTGCAGAGAGTAAATTATTTAACCCAATTCATATTCTAAAATTAGACTCCATTTCTGTAATCCTGTACGTTTGTCATTATATGCGTTCTCTACATCCTGGAAGGAAAAAGGAAGTACTTGTTTCCATAGCAACAGAGAGACTGGGTAATGATTGTGTGCATTATTAGCCAGTACAATATTATAGAGGCCTGGATTGTGATTTAATGTGTGTTTTCTATGTCTGTGTGTGTCTTGTGTCTTCTTTTCCTATCTCTCATCAGCGGAGCGAGCACGGGTGGGACTTGCTACTCTCCCTGGCATGAAAGGAACAGATTACATTAATGCCTCCTACATAATGGTACAGTATGAAAGTTTGAGTCTTGCTGCTCTGTTGGGTTTTACTCACTGACTACACGTTTTACTGCGGAGAGACTTTACTTTTCTAAAAAGCCTTGCTCTGTCTGGGATCGCTCATCTGATTAGTGATCTGTCAATGATCTGATCTTGACAAAGGCTAACAGCGGACCTCTGTCATCTCAGGGTTACTACAGGAGTAATGAGTTCATCATTACCCAGCATCCTTTACCCCACACCACCACAGACTTCTGGAGAATGATTTGGGACCATAACGCTCAGATTATCGTCATGCTGCCTGACAACCAGGGCCTGGTGAGCAACCTAGAAACATAATAATGGTCATGCACCTTTTTCCTTATTCACGTTTCTGTGTATTATTTGTCCTTTAGTTCTGTACTGTTTAATTTGTGCAAAACCTTGCTAACCCAAAATTATCCCAAAAGACACTCACTCACAAAAAACTCAAATAAAGGAATATCGACAGCTAAACAAAAATTATGGAACATGGAATATTTCCCTATTTATTCTTTTTTTTCATGGTACCCATTTGATTGGCCTACTGGGTTCATAAGGGTGCATACATACAGTCTTGTCTTTCACTTGTTGCTGTTCCTCTGTAGGCTGAGGATGAATTTGCTTACTGGCCAAGCCGGGAAGAGGCCATGAACTGCATCGCCTTCACTGTCACACTCATCAGTACGGACCGACTGTGCCTCTCCAATGAGGAGCAGATCATCATCCACGACTTCATCCTAGAGGCCACACAGGTATCATGCCCTCTGTTCCTTGTTACACTTCTTTTCTTACTGTTTGATTAATATGACATGAAGCATCACAAGTCAAGAAGGATTTTATTTGTTGTCAGCTGCATGTGCATTTTCATGTAATGACCTTCCTTTCCTGTCTGTGACAGGACGACTATGTTCTGGAAGTGAGACATTTCCAATGCCCTAAATGGCCCAACCCAGATGCTCCTCTCAGCAGTACCTTCGAGCTCATCAATGTCATCAAAGAGGAGGCCATGACTCGAGATGGCCCCACCATAGTGCATGATGAGTACGTTTGTGTGTGGATTTATACCTATTATATACCTGTTGTCCTCTGTCAGCATATGGAAACAACATGAGTCTTTGTAAGAATCTACAGATAACTGGCAAAATAAAGGAAATGCTTAGCAGCCAAGCCACCACAACAGTTTCACTGTGCATTGGCACAGATTGTACAAGTGTCTGTGACTATCAGCGGGATGCGACAAACAACTCCATTATTTGGTGTGTTGATGATCGGCCACAATCTCCCTTAAGTGCCCACATGGGTTGAGACCTGGTGACTGGGATGGTAGTGCTGTATGGTTTACACTGTTTTTATGCTCATCTAACCATTCAGTGACCACGTGTGCCCTTTGGATGGGGGCTTTCATCCTGGAAGATTTCACTCCCATTTGGATAGAAATGCTTCACCATACGATGATTGTTGTCTGTTACCTTGCCCTCTGAGGCGTTCAGTTGGCCTAAAGCATGCCAGTAAAATGCACCCTGCACTGTAAAAGTCACCAGAACCCAAGGTGGACACCATAGAAAACAAGCACTAGGGTCTGTCGATTTCTTTCACCCTGTGCCACATATGTGCTAGTCTAGAAGAGTGTGAAGGATGACTCGATCATATGACTTTTTCCCACTGCTCAATAGACTACTGCCTTCTTTGGAACTCTTCACTTGCAAAAAATATAATTTTAGGTGTAATTGTGGGTTTATGTACTGCAACCTGACAATAGCATCCCTCCGTTCACGTCTTAGATCGACATTTGCCATCAACTGATTCAGAGTTTTTATTTTTGTTTTTCTTGCATCTCAAATCAATGCACGGACATCACGAGTATGCACTTCCATGCACAGTTGGCCCTAGCGGATAATGTCTTCCCCACAGACTTCTATGCCAACAGCACCTTAGCCACTGTCCCTAGTGAAACATCAGCAAGTTGTTTTCATCACTAAAGCCCCTGCCAAAGGACTCCTCAAAGTCACTGAGGTCTTGCATGATGATGCTAATTGCTTATTAATCATAAGGACCACACCTGCTCACAATATGCTTTGTATCTCTCATTTATTATAGAGATTCCCTTATTTAGGCAGTCAGCTGTAGGTCGCAGAGGTATTCTTTGTAGGTTACAAATCACAAATCACACACAGAAAATAACTTCAGTCTCACAGACAAAGCACAGGCATGAGTGGTTGCCTGGGGTTAGTATAGCCAAAGAAGGTGAACCAAGCACTTCTTTGGAGCTACATACATAAGTTCACAATGACTGAATTAAAGATTTAGGAGGAGCTCTAGAGGTCAATTTAAGGGTCATATCATATATTGTTTGAAAACACGTATGGCAAGGAAAATGGAGAGATTTACCTTGCAGAGCTGATTCTGAGTACTTCCTACCAGGTATGGAGCAGTGTCAGCAGGGATGCTGTGTGCCCTCACCACCCTGTCCCAGCAGCTGGAGAATGAGGGGGCAGTTGACATCTATCAAGTGGCTAAAATGATCAATCTCATGAGGCCGGGAGTCTTCACTGACATAGTGAGTTAACTTTTATGGGAAGACACAGTTGTCCGACAGGAAGGATCATGGATCTCACAAATAATAAGAGAATTGACACTGTCATGTTTTAGTCTAAATGAAATGAAGCAAACTCAAATGTTGACATGAGTGCCATTTGTTTCTGTGTGTTTGTGTGTGAGCACAGGAGCAGTACCAGTACCTTTACGAGGCCATGCTGAGCCTGGTCAGTTCCAGAGAGTGCGGGCTGAGCCCCATGTACATGGACACTAATGGGGTGGTGGTGATTGCAGACGAGTCAGACCCAGCAGAGAGCATGGAGTCGCTCGTCTGAGGACATTTCCTTAACAGGCACTTAATTTGTCAAAATCTGAGAACTTTGTGAGGCCTTTTTTGCCAGACTCTTGGTTAAATGAATAACATTATTACTTTTTTACACTGAAAAGTTTTTTGATATTTATTTTTTGTCATTTTTGTCTTAAATGTTATCCTGCTGAGCGTTTGCACCTGTTTAAGTTGACGTGAGGAAAAAGCAGCTCTGTCCAGTTTGCACTATACTATCAGTGTTACTGCCTAAATCCAGTGAGTGAAAATTTACGTGACTAATCCCTGGATATGCAACACATTTTGGATCTTGGACTACAATGATGGAAACCTGAAGCATGAAGACTAGGATGAGTTGAGGTGATCCACTCCATAAATGTCTCAAAACAAACCATCACAGCACATCACAGCCTAGCCCAGCATGCATCATATCACTGTCATCTGGTCAAACTAACTAATTTCAGGCTACCCACCAAATGGGTGAAGCCCATCTCAAGAGACTTTATTACTTGCATAATATTCATATATTGTCCAAATATCTCACTGCTGTCTGGTAAAATCTACTCATGGTTTCTTTTGTTGAAGTGGTGTTATGCCATCTAATGTGAACATTTATTGCTTTTTACAGGGATTTATATTGTTTTGTAATATATAATATATCCTTCATGTTTTTGAATACTTACCCCCATTTTGTGATTGGCTTGGCGTGTATTGAAATTTTTGGAGACACTAAAGCTTGTGAAGAATAACCTACCTTGATGCTATTTTTCTGCTTTGTCAACCTCACCTGTTACCTCACGTAATAGGTTTTGTCCTTATTCATACAATACATATTTGGGGGAGGAGGAGGGGGTGCTTTATTTGTAACCAAAGAGGTGGTTCCAAATTGCAACACAGGTTTGTCCTGACATCTACTTTGTCAACAGCAGTTTTACAGCAGTTTCCCCGCCTCAAAGGTGTCAAAGGTTTCTGTTCTCCGAGCCTCAGGAACTCACCCTAGATAATCAGACTACATCGTGCTTTCCTCACATTAGCCAAATATTAAGACCTCACTCCAGACTGTAACATTTATTTGGTCTGGTATGCTGTCTCTGTGCCTGCACACCATTTCCTGGATATAATTATGACCCCCTTTTAACGAATGAAAATTCGTCATGAAAATCCCTTTCCCTTCATTGATTCATATATACACTGTCCACAGTGTATTCTATACTGACAACTTCTTTTTTTCTGCTTACACCCACTTCTCTACCGAAGAGGAGGTTGCTAAATCAAGTTAAAACTCTCCAACATTTGGAGAAAAGTCCAGATTTCTGATCATTTAACTCAATAAGAAGCTTTTCTTTGTGGCAACCGGTTTTGATTTTGTTGATTTTTATTGAATGCTAACTTCCTTAATGTTTGATATTTCTAAGTTCATTTACAATATGATTGCAATTTTTTTTCTAAGCCTTGCACACATTTGCATCGAGAACAAACATATTTGAATTCAGTCTATTCTTTGTGGTCATAGAATTGTATATTTTCATACAAAAATTTGGTTTGTAAAGTGGCCCTGTAACAGGTTGCATTTTAGTGGAAAATGTATGATCCAAGTGTCGACAGTCAGTCCACAATATCTACAATCATACTTGTCCTTTTGAGGTCCATACTGGTATTTTCCCCAGAGTTTCCTGACATTTTCTCAATGAAAAAGGTCCAGGGATCCAGTATGTTAACCTCAGTCCATTTCAGCCAGGTTGGCAGTTAGGTCAATTTTGTAACTTGAAAATAAATAATAAAATGGTTTGGTCCATTTATTATATTACATGTTTATATGATAGTATCATAGTGTTGTATTACTATGATACTGTGATATATCTATTATTATAGTGTAATAGTGTTATTTAATACGTAAATTGTATTGCTATACATTAAATAAAGTATGGGTTTTGATGTACTGCATCTTTGTATTCTATGAAACTATTGATGGATGAAAGTGTTCACTTACATCAGTGACATAATGTGAAGATCCTGTTATCCATAGACCTCTTCTGATTGTAACAGCCGTCACCGGACGTGTATATAAATGTGAGTAAATATGACAAAGGACACACATGTACAGTAATTTTATTTAGAGGCCACAGCTCTTGCATATTACAACTGTTGGCTTTCATAAGGCAAAAGCAAGAATGAATCCACCAGCTAATTCACACAGAAAACAGAAAGCGTTTGGGGAGGGTGGGAACCCACAGGCATGCAGCGATGGCTCAGAATGCAATGTACAGCATTGTGTATATATATATACAAAACAACAGTGAGACTCAAACAAATGCCAGACATCTCATTCTACACAATTACGGAACAAAGACGGACCAACTTTGTTTTGTTTTTTTAAATAAAAAAGAAAATTATTTTAGCTCTTCTCTGTAAAAGTGCAACTCAATTAAAATAGAACCTGTTTCAACGTCTTTTAATGTTGAAATAAAAATAGAATCTCCCAAGTTATCAAAATGGAGCTATGAGAATATTGCATCTCTAGAATACCCACTCATTTAAAGTTCAAGATTCCTGCTGAACCATGTCTATTTAGTAAGTGTGAGATGAAATCACATAGCATTGACACATGATAAAAATGCAAGTCCAGAACTTACTGTTGATGTTAATAACAGTGAGTAGACGAGAAAGTGTTTTCCTGCAACAGCAGTAAACTTAAATACAGACGTTTATTTTAAGTTTGAAGCAGTTGGCATTCACTTAAAAACAGACAAGACAAATAAAAGGGTCCATACACTCATCATCACAACAATGTACCATTAATGAATGTAGAATACAACAAAGAAGCGCCATATAGGTTTGCATTGGACAGGGACACACCTATTAATCTCACTCAACATTGTCAAACAAATGGTACTCCATATTGCTTAGTAACACATAGAAATGAATTTAGAAATGAATGAATCAGAGATAGGTGCTATCTTTATCATGACACAGCTAAACTGTCAATCATGGTTATTTTTTCAACATTTTTATTTTCCTCAGTATAAGTACTATTTTTATAGTTAATAGTTCCTTCATAGGCATTTCGAGCTGACAAAGAGGTCCTAGAGTGGCTATCTGAGTAACAGAGTT
>CABFOQ010021607.1:18626-31530 GCA_900660455.1 Gephyroberyx darwinii | reverse complement strand
AGTGTCAGTGCAGGCGTTCTAGTCATCCTCTTCATCCTCCTCATCACTGTCCTTCATGGAGATGCCCTGCATGCCTCCCTCCCTCACTGAAGCAGTGGCCTCTTCCAGGGTCAATCTGTTGCGCACCGTTTCATACATCTTACTGTTCAGGGTAGAGTCCAGCACGCCCTGCAGGCGAAAGTCCCGGTACTTTTTCTACGGGTGGAGAGATGCATCAGCACAGTTGACACAACATAGAGACAAAGAGTTTTCGGCATTGTGCCTTTCATCAACCTTTATGCTATTTTCTGTCTTGTATGCCTCTAAGTTACCTTTGCAATCCTGATGAGGATTTTTAGCTGGTAGACATGGAGCTGCTGATCCATGCGTTCAGTTAGCCAGGTCCCCAGTATGTTCATGGTGGCAGTGTACCATTGCTGAAACATACATAAACACAACGCTCTCCAGCAAAACACACACTCACACACATACTCAAGACAAAGTAACACACACTAAACCTAACCTAGGCCTAAAGACACACACGTAGTACTAGACCTAAACACATTTCTGACAAAAACATATACTTTCAACTGTTCCAGTTAAAGTTTGCATTTAGGCATAATTTCATCAAAACATCCCAACTGGTTCATCCATGTAGTGAGGAACACGCTTTCTGCTACATAGTGCAAGATGCCCACTAGGTTACTTAAGTTCACTGGTTGAAATAGGTATCAAATGTGCAAGTTGGTCCAGAACGACTGCAGCTAGTACCATGCTAACTAATTCAATAAATGTCCCCCCACCACCCTGCCGAAATACACACACGTGCACTTGCACACCAATAGTTTGACATCCACACAACACACAAACTGCATGTATAGCACTCTGAAAAGCTGAAAAGAAGCATTGTAAAGGAATTCACTCATTGCAAGCATTGATACTGCTACTTTGAGAAAATAGGAATACAACAGATGGACACGAGAAGACATCAAAGTAAAGCATTTACAGATTTATCTGTCTCAAACTGTAATTGCTCTTTTCTTTGAAATACCATAAACTGTTTACACAAGTCAGGATATTTCATGAAAGCTATGCTATTACTAATTGTATAGCCCGCCAATTATTGAAAGAAATTATTTAGCCCTTATTAATTGTTTATTTTAGCAGAAATGTTGAGCTGCTGGTAAAAAATAACTTTGCTGCTGAACTTTCAAACTGTGTGAGAAGAGAGTGTAATTTTGACGAGAGCTCATTAGCAAACGAAAAAGAATGAGAGTGAGTAAATGGTTAGCAGGCAGGGAGCGGTGGTGCTATTTTCTTATACCTTTTCACAACTTTGCATTGGGAGAGTTTTCCAGATGGTTCAGATTCCAAGTTATAAGAGAACAGCACCCAAGAGTGACTGAAATAGTTGTCATCCCTCCAATATCAAGAAAATAGGTCAACTTTAAACCTGTGAGTAGGCAGGAACGCAGTAGGTTTTTTTAGGCCCAAATTAGAGTGGGAGGTTTTCATTTCTTTGGTTGTTCAGTTTGACCTTCGCTTGGTTTAGATCAAGATTAGCTGAATGGTTAAAAGGTTTCAACTTGAGGCCAGATATGCGGATGCCTGTCCACTTCACAGTCGAGTTGAGCGTGCAGTGCATGCAGACCTCGCAGGTGGGTGGGTGGCTGAGTACGTGCTTAGGTAAAGTATTGTATGTGCGTATGAGGCAGAAGTCTGAGGAGGAGGGTCATGCTAGAAGATGTACACAGGAAGATTATTTGACTCTAAAATCATGCCAATCAACATAATGTGATAAAACAACGTAACATTTAGAGATAAGTGCCACTTTTTGAATAGAGGAGGCAGCAGGAATGGCGTTAATCAGGAAAGAAAAGAATCAAGAGAAGATCAAAAGGTTTGAAATAAATCAGTGAAAGAAAGAGAGATACAGTAGAGCCTATGCAACATTTAGGATTTTTTTCAGATGCATGCAAATAAATGGATGGAAATGCATTAAAAAGAAGGGGGGGAAACATCAAGACATCTTTAAACTACATTCTATTTTAAAATACTGTTAAAACTGAAACGGTCACAGCTTGAGACATTTTTAAGAGCAGTTTAGCATGATAGTGTTGAGAAGGATTTCAATGTACTAAGGGGTCACACAGAAGACACAAGGGGAAACGCCACACTAGAAAACAGATGACAGAGGAGACAGGACAGACAGTGTGGACCTCAAAGACTAAAGCAATCCACTTCACATCACACAGTATCACACACCACTCCAAACGTAAAATCATATTGCTCTAGCGCAAGGCCGCACACCTCCCAAATCTACAGCCAACACAAAAATATGAAACCAGAGGAAGACTTACAGCACACTTTTGTGAACCTTTCAAACATACAATGCACACCACTGCCCCACAGCACTGCATAACTCTCAAACACAAAGCCATCACACACCTGTAGAGACACAGGTCTGTACAATTTGTCTCTGAATGATATGAAACACGCACATCACAGCAGTACGTGTAGTTCAACTCACACATGGAGGACACATTACCTGCAATGTATCCCATTAGGATTATGTTTTTGTAAGACAGTGCTCTCTAAACCCAGTAATAGACCAGGTGCATACGGCACGTCAGCCTTCCACACTGACATCGTTGAGGCTTTCTGGCCTAATTGGGCTGAGTGTCATTTCTCCAGGAGGCTGACATGTTTTATGTACAATGTGCATTTGTAGGTCTGCCTAATTTAAAGGATAAAATGATGGTGTTCTCAGCTGAAACCTGATTTAATGATGGTATACAATGAGTAATCACATGCCTATACCTCAAACCGTACAGTATAGTGGTTAGCCAAAAAATGTAAATGGGTGTGCTAACACAAACAGTATCACTATGCATCATGTGCACATAATTCTGTTCTATTCAGAGAGCACTGCTTTAGATAATCCTTTTGAGGGTGCTTTTATGGACTCTTTGTTCGTAAACAAAAGTGGGGTTTTCATACACAAAGGCCCAAAAGCACCATGGCAATGCACACTTGAATACAGAGGGCAGCAGCTAAGGTTTAGAGAGAAGAGAAGAAAGAGAAGGAAAGAGAAAAGTCAAAAGGGGGTAGAGATTCAGAAAAGCCTCTTCTGCCAGGCCGAGGTACATTCCCTGGTCTCAAAATGGGACTTATCCCTCCCTGCCCTGTTGTTTTGCCACATTTTGGAAAGCCCCTCCCTTCTGGTGAGGAGGAGACGGCATCTTACTTACATCAAATAACCTTTCTATATACACCTCCTCATTGACCTTATCACGCAGGATATCCTGAGAGTGGCGAACAAAGGTCACATAGCCATCGGCCACGTCCATCCCAGGTTTCTGTAAAACGGCATAAGCAGATACATGGGAGGGTCAGGGCACAGGGGAGCAATGGCTCATGGGTAAACTACTCATAACAATAATAAAATAACAATAATCACTGGTTCAATTCTAAGATATGGCTGTATCATCAACTACTCTTTCAAATGTAATATAGAATAATAGCAAATGATCAAAATTTAGTTTAGTTTAAATGTATCTCTTAAACACACACACACACACACAAACTAACAGAAAAGTAGAACTTCATCACACTTACAGGTACATCCACATACTTTGAAGCAGCTTTCACCTGCAATCAGTACAAATACAGGTTGAGAGTTTTTATGGGAGAGTTCATTGTTATCCATATCACTGAAATGTTTAATGAAAGAGCCAAATTCAATAACATTGAGCCGGTGGGGGGCTGAAACAAGAGAAGCTTCATCTCACCGTGAATGAGAGGAATGAGGAGAAGAGAGTGCCTTCGTCATATCTTGAAATCTTAGCCAACACACTCTCCAGGATGACAACAAACTGAGAAATAAGGGTGAAGACAGGATTCATCAGACATGACAAAACCATGACTTGTAATGACTTACATATTCTTCAGTTTCTTTGTCTTGTCTTCTGATCAGTGGGCAAAACAATAGAGTACTATCACAAATGTTTCTTCCAGATGAGCAAATGTACCTTTGCAACCAGAAGTTGGATCATGTCCTTCACACTTTCCTCAATCAGGTCGTCTATCTGGGAGTGGTACTGTTTCTGAAATAAGGGAACCGAGTTCATCAAAAATATCCATTTAACAGATTTTCTCACTGCAGATGTGAAGAGTAATTTTTGCAATATGAGGTTACTGTCAGGTAAAGAGTGTACCTCCTGGCCCATCTCCATTGCACACAGTTTAGCTGATTGGTCCTTGGCATCCACCATCACGTTGAACATGGTGCATATTGTTGGGGAGATGCGGAAGTCTGTGGACCTGCTGCTCTTTGTCAGTTTGGACTCAAATGCCATCCTAGTGCTGCAATGCAATTGAACATTTTATGTGTTATACCACAATATGAAATATGTAGTAAAATGTGCATTCTCAACATTGATCTCTATGGTGCATGTAAGCTGTCTCTATTTCTGTCTGCCAGTCTCTTTCCCTCTCTCTCCTTCTCATGCACACACGCACCGTTTGACGCAGTTCTCGATCATGTCACTAGACATTAACTTCATGCGGCTCTCTAGGTGTTTAGCAAACTCCTCTTCAGGCCAGTGCAGGTCCCTGATGAAAGTCTGTAGGGCATCTAGCTTCCAGAAGAGGTCCTCCGACGTCCCAGAGCCGTTACTGCCATCAACCCAAACACACACACAGAGGTTCAGAAGAAACAGGTCACCTTGCTGACAGAGGCGGTGAGGGGTAGGAGGGGTGGGGAGTAGGTGCAGAGGAGGATGCTGTTCCTCCACACCTCAACAGTTAAATTTACTCCGACCATATACTGACTGGTCCATTCAATTGGCTGTCACAATGCCACTCATTGTTAGTTCATGTGTTTTTGGACAGTCAGTGTATGGATATGGGTATAAAAAGGGGGGACTGGGTTTACTATAACAAATCAATAACCATGCTATAGAGTATGATTATTGACTGGAGTGTGAAGTGGGGACATGCAGGTAAGTCACTGCAGATACAGCAGCTATCACACTGTATCAAGACAAAGGGATAGGGAATGGAGAAGTGAGGGAGGGCATGTCAAATTGCATTTATGGCCCATCTCTCTTTCAAAAAGGATCTTCAAATTGCTTTTCATAATCACAGATCCCTCATTACAGGCCCTCTCTCAACATCCATGTCCCCAAGCTGGCGGGGGCCCTAGAGTAATTGTCAAACAAACCATGCAGACCTTTTTGAGGGGGTGCCATCCTGGGTAGAGCTCAGTGGGAAAGGGATGTGGAGGAAGGAGGGAACATGATACAATGGAGCAGGGCAGGTCTCTATTTTCTTGGGTGCCATGCACTGAAGACGCATTGTTGCTTCAGAGCATTAGGCACCGGTTGATTCACAACTAGGTTGAGAGAGACAGCCCAGCCTCTCCATCCCATCATCTCCTATCCCACCCACTGACAACCCCCCCAATCAGGCTACTTACTGTCAGAGATGGGCCTGAGACAATATACAATCAATGCTAAAATTCACCTAGCTAATTTCTAGTCAGGGCAACAACACTTGGGAGATACATATTGTGCAGAAGGAAGGAGATCTTGACTTTGACATTTCAAATGTTTTCAAATGGGGACATATTCTGCACAATAAACCCTCAAATAGCCTCTGAGGAATATGTTTTATTTAGATTTGGCCCGTAACTCTGTACCTCGGCTCAACAGCATGCATGTTGAGACAAATGAGAGTGCTTCAGTCTCTCATTTTAGAAGCAGAACCCCACCTACTCTAACACCTCTTAGAGAGCTCTTGGTATGAACATGAATTAAACAGTACCAATGGAGTATTCACACAATATATGAAAATAGACCTTTCTTCTGCAGTTTTTTTATGAAACATAATCAAACATTTGATTTTGAATTAGTATCATATACACCATTGATTAAGAAAATGTTGCTATATATGTACTGTATATACTGTATATTTTTTATTGACCAATGATCTTTGGCTAGGGACATCTTCATACCAAGGCAGTCTCTGCTTGTTCAATAATTCTAAGGTGAACTTGAATACACACTCAGAGTCATATATAGCAGCCATCCATGACGGGGTAGAAAAGCTAGGCATTTGTGGAAGGTTAACTGATAGTCCTGCTACTGGCACTGGCAGATTTGGTACTTTGGGAATTTGGAGGTTCACATTTGGTAGGTTCACATTGGGCAGATTACTTGTTAAACTCCTGCAGAAAAGACAGACAAAAAGAAAAAAAGAATCCATAACAGTGGTAATGTGGGGGCTGCAGAAAGCCATGTAACACTCATCATAAAAATAACAAAATCTGAAAACAGGTGAAGATGTAAACATAGCACACATAAACAAGACCAACAGTAATGCCAGAGACGCACAGTATACAAAAGACCTAGAGTAAAAGAGGCTGGCCTTAAGAGGCACACATAAACATATACACTGTATTAAATGTAGTGAAAGGAAAAAGCAACATAATTATCAAAAGCATAATCACAAATAAAGACCAAGGGAAAACAAATATCTCTTTCTGTTTTAGTCTAATAAATTCAATAGTCCTTGTAATAAAGAATATCAACGTAAAAGTGTTAAAGCCATGAGAAATAAATAAGCATATTAAGAAAAAGAACAACTCAGCAACATAATAGACTGGAGACCTTCTCTCCCTGGCAACGTGTTAAAGCACACACTATGAGGGTTAGTTCACAAAACAAAATAATAGAAATATTAGTTGATGACCTGACCCATGGATCCCAATGTGTCGGGAAGAAATTGGTAAGACATATACATTAGTCATACAAGACTAAAGCTATTTTAAGAAATAATAACCTATTTTCTTTGAAGGAAAAATAGGTTATTCAGCCGATTCTTAGCTCATTCTTCAAAAGTGACCCTAGAGGAATCCTGGGTGAACATTGTAGCTGCTCTCCCAGTTTCACAGCCTCCAAGAAGAGTGTCTGTCATCTGGATTAAAGCCTGGCATCTCCAACCATCCTACAGCTCAGCTAGTAAGAGGAAGGCTCCTTACTTTACAGGCTCCCATGACTCGCGCTCAAAGCCCCTGTGAATTGACTGTGCGATGGAGGACTCCATCAAATCCACATATCTAACCACCAGAGGAGCATACAGATCCTGCAGGTGTTTGTGGAACTTCCCATTGCACAGATGATCTGGGTTGGAAAGAGAACAGAGGCAGAGAGAGAAGATATTGATGTAGTTTTTTAATCATTAAAACTCGATCAGCTACAGAGCATGAGAATGTGGGCCACGTAAGAAGTAAGAACTTACAGTCTGTCCGGAGGAAGTCATTGAGCAGCTGGAAGAGGGGGAAGCTGTCCCAGCTCTCAGGAGACTGGATCTCCAGGGCGGCATCCATGTCGACAGCATAGAGTGCCAAGAAGTTTTCTGCGTGCTCCACCATGAGGTCTGTCCACCATGCAAAGGCCTAGAGAGACATCAGGGAGGAAGCAGGTGAACAAATGCTGCAGACAAGGCTGGATTGGATAAGACGGCACAGGGACGAAAGGATGGAAGGAGCAAAAAAACAACTGCAGCTCCTCAGGTCTTAAAAGGAAATACCGCTGGATTCCTACTTTCAAATATGCTTTTGTCCGTGCCCTACATGCATCGGTTGTCTTCTGGTTTCTAGCTTCCGGGGAGATTTATTCATGTTCATGAATACTGAGTGACTGTCACAGGCCATAAAAACAACTATGGGAATTCTTAAATTGATAGGTATTTCGTTTCAAACATAGTTTCATAGAAAGGACTAGACTTTCCACACAAGCACACCTGTGTGGACTTTGCGTATGTGTAGCCATTATGTACTCCGAGAATGAATCAGTCCACAGCTCTTATTGATTAGGACTTCAAGGTGGGGTTATTTATTAACACTTGTAAATCTAGTGTAAGTCTGGGCATAAAATACACTTTAAAAAAAATCACACAGTCGGGTTGCAAGTGCGTGCCTTGTTCTATTCACAAGAGTATTTATAGATTCAAGTGCTTTTCTCATGCAAATGTGGAACTCCCTGCATGCTTTGCTCTCAAGCTAAGAGATGAGGGTTCCACCATTCACATCGTTGACATACTGATACACCCACCCAGATGTGAATGTGACTCATGCAGGTTGCCATCTTACACTAGGCACACCAAGGCCTGCAGCACACAGCATCTCTAGTGTGACTGTTCCAATTAGTTAAGTGAGTAAATTAAATTCAAATAAACGTTTTCCAGTGTGCACAGTCAGGACTCGTGACAGCTGAACTAGCTGCTTTGCTGGCAGTCTTGGCTTGGCTTATTTGCTCATGATTCAAAACTGACATGTTGACAAATTCAAAAAGGAAATGTGAAGAAGCTTAATCTTTCTCAGTTAGGCTGCATGCTTTGTTTACATATCAAATTCATATTCATATCAGTTATTTGCCCACAGGGCTTAGCCACCAAAATGGCCATCAAAACCTTACTTACCTGTCTACTTACCTGCCTAACCCCAACATTTAAAATGCTTCACAGTTCTAGTGTTAGAGCAACAGGCAGCAAACCAAACTCTTCTCCATCACATTCAAGGAGAGATAGTGTGCATTTAAGGAGAGGGAGGTTATAGGGGAAGAACTGTTTCCAAAAGGTGCAGGGTGACAAACGGGCAAAGGTAGACAGGCAGAATGGCCTCCAACCTTTGATAGTGGTTAAGGGACACACACAAGACCCTGAACTCTACGGCACACCCAGTGCTCAGCCAGATAGGGTATAGTGCTGTATCAAAGCCACAGTTCCAAGGGACCAGTCCTAAAGGACTGCACTGATGCTGGGGGGAGCGGGACACGCCATCATCTACTGGACATGCACAAACCATTATGGGGGTTTGGAGTCTCTCATTCAACTTCACTACATACCTCTTTTCCCTGCTCGGGCAGTCACCAATCAAATGAACAGTGAGAACACAGGGAGATGTACAGAACAATAATGTATCTTTGAGGCATTTGTTTTAATAGGGTTTGTAAACTAAGACTAGAAAGCAGAGTGATGGAAAAGGAGAAGCTGGGAAATAATGCTTGAACAAGTGTGAACTGTGAACGTAATTGTTGGATGGAGGGGGGAAATGTTTATGGTGGATCAAACTTCAAAGGTTTACATGGAGCATACTTTGGGACTTTATAAGCTCAGCATGCTTGGAGAAAAAGGAAGACTTTTTATGGCCCGATGAACATGCTATATGATCACAATATGTTGTGCAAGCTATAGTGCCTTAACATTTCATCATGTTTGCTCTCAGTTCTATGCCTACAAACCCACCCATTGCTGTCTATTCATTTGTTCCTGTCTAGAAGGTGCCTCTTGCCATAGTGGCGCACATGCGATACAGGGAGGTTTGTGATGGGGACTGAAGAGAAAGAGAAATAATAATACTGTACCGATTGATCTCCAGAACTTGTGACTGCCGCCTGTTAAGCATATTCAGAGAGATACAATAAATCTGCTTTATCTGCATATTCTAAGATCACATTGGATCACCTCTAGATCTATACATCTATACATGCTCATCATGCTTTCCTATCAGTTTATAATTTGTAGTAGCAAATGCAATGTAACGAGAAAACTATTTTGTGTTCTATTTGTGGCGAAAGGGAGAATTAATGCAATATTATGAGCATGCAGTAGCTATGAGTAACCTACATTTGCCTATGTTAGTGTATTACATTATATATATTATACTGGGCTAACCTTCATAAAATAGTACCATTTTTCAAGGCAACCAATGGTTTATGTACTATTGCATCACTGAGTCATGAATTGTTAATTAAAGGAGGGAACTGCACACTGTATCATTTCCTTTCTAATTTACAGTCTCTCTTCAAAGATAGTGCTCTAGTTCCATGTTGCCATGGTCTATTGAACACCAATTAAAGCTTTCCTAAATTAAATCCATCTTTGAAAGGGGTCTTTTTTAGTTACCCATACATGAAGGCAGCTTTTTTATTTATAGCAGACTGAGAATAAGACTAACTCCCTGCTGTGGGGCGGGGTGAAATAAGAGTGAGAATATAGAGGGAAAGTGCTCTGAGGAGGAGAGGAGGACAGGGTTCCCACTCACCTCCGCATGGTGTTCCTGGTTCTGCTGGAGGACCTCTATGACTAACTCCGCCAGGCGAATTGTTTCCTCCAGCTTTTTGGCAGGCGTGACTAAGCGGCCTACGTTCTCTGAGACAAAAGGATGAGGGTGAGGGATGAGTGGTTAGTCAAGCACAGACGGATGCCAGGGGGATTTTTATGACTATTCAAAGATTCTCTTGTCTATATCTTTGACTGTTTGATATACTATAAACACAGTGCTTACACTGTGATGTGTTCTCACCACACCCTCAAAACAAGTAAAAGGTATTTTCATTTATTTGCATTTTTGGATGTAAGGCAACACTAAGTTGACGCTTTTTGGACAGTTAGACTTATGTTGGAAGAATTCAGGCACAAGAATAATGGCACTGGGATGAGGGTGCTATGGGGCAGTAAAAGCATGCACATTGTGAATTGGTGCGGTGTAAGCCATCTGTATAAGGAGCTGTGGCATGGCGTGGGCAGAAACCACTGATTAATGAACATACACTGTAAAAATGGTTCATTGTTTCTGTTGTAAGTTCTCTATCAGTCAATTCAACTTTATAAAGCTTTATATATCCATACGCAATGATATGTCTCACAGATGTAAAATAATCAGGGTTTTTGCAAATTACTGAAACTGATACTACTTTCAGGCTGTGTATGAAAAACACACTCAAAATACATTTATAGCAAGAGCCAATCTTTCTGAAGTACTTCAAAGGAGATAAATTGCTTTTGAAATGAAAAAGCAGCACAAGCTATGTTAGGAGAAAAAATATTTTAAGTGAAACATTTAATGTAGGGTTTATTCAAAATTATCTGTGATTGATTGATTTATTTACATCACTCACACACTTGTACCACTAAAAAAAACATTCCAAATTGTAGGGTAATGAAGTTTTCGTAGTTGTTTTGACATTAAATTTCCAAAATAAGTAGAAATCAACTTTTAAATTCAAATGTTCTACGATATTACTTTCTTGAAATGAAAGCAGGTTGTAGACTTTGTGGGTCAAGTCACTCAATACTAAGCCATTTCAACTTGTTTAGTTCAGTATATTTATAAGTGAATCACTCATAAACCAATTAAAATTTAAAAAAGGATTGTAGACTAAATTAGTTGACACTGGGTGTGTATTTAATGAATATTTTTACAGTGTTAAGTTCGTTACTTGCTGTCCAAAATCTTGTGCACTTATAGCTGTTTTGGCCCTCTTTAAAATCGGCTGTTGAGCTCTGCCTATAATGGGCAAAAGCTAAAAATGACTTGCTTTTACCCATGTGTGCTGACAAATGATCTGATAGACATTTGAATGTGGTGAAATGAGATTATTCAAACATTACAGCATATGTGGAACAATGGGTATATCATCTGAACATGGAACTGAATGGCTGCACAAATTTGAAATCAAAAGCACATATATAACTCTACATAAAATAAAACGTTATTGGTGAATATCTATAATAACGGTTCTCAGAGTGGGCTCCAGGGGTCTTTGACGGGATCCCCAGCAAAAAAAACCAAAACATTTTCACCATTATTTTACTCACTAGCTAACAGCATTTTTCAGATGGGCATTCCCAGACAAAAGCTTTTAATTCCAAATGAATGTCTATTTTGGGGTCCTTCGTATAAAGTAGACTGAAATCCATGATCTACACCTAATGCTGAACTTTGAGTTCTTTATCAAGTTTATCAATAAGGGGCTTGTTTATATTGTGAACAGAGAAATGTGCAGAGAGAAACCTGAAGAACCAGAGTAATACTTGAGTCAACGTCTTTAGGGACATTTAATAGAAACTAATAGTTGGATTGCATGGATTTGTATTGTAGTAACTATCTACTATGTTGCCCTTTTGGCCTGTAAGACAGAGCATTGGGAGCAGGTCTGAAGAATATTTGTACCACGCTATAATCTAGAAGGGCAGCACAGGAGGCCTTTGTTTGATTATAACCATTCAGGCGTTATAATCGGAAACTACATGAGGTACTTTTAGGTGTCTATAATAATCAATATATAACACTTCACCAATATCCAATGTGCTTGACTGCTATGAAATGTGAAGTATCCAAAATGACCAGCATCTTTGATTTAAGTGTATGATCATGTATGATGATATATGACATCAATAAGCAAAACTCATATACACATTCCCATGGTCAAAGTAGGAGGTTTTGTACAATTTGCATTGTATTTCATGATATGGGTATTACTAATGATATTTTTATGGGTAGACCTCTTTTTTTGTTTTACTTCAACACATAAGCAAAGCTATAGCTTATGCCTTTTATAAGAGATTGTATTGCTTTACAGTTATTTATAGATTTTTTTTCTTATGTCAGTTATTCAGCAAACAAGCAGGGAAATAATTGAACATTAATCTATAAATTGAACGTTGCACTAAAGCTTATTAACTGAATGGAAATGAAACTTCTGGAGTACACTAACCTGTCTTGAGCCACATCTGGATTGATAGAAAGTAATTGATATAAAGGAATACAATCTCCACAAAGTATTTACTATAAAAAGATGCTTGTATAAAACATGCCAAGACATTTGAGAGAGATGTAATATAATAATATGCTCAAGATGTACTATAGGTTAGTTTTGTGCATGCATATGGTCATGTTCATGTTCTGTGTCTATTCAAAGAATGTGTATGTGTGTGTGTGTGTGTGTGTGTGCGTGTGTGTGTGTGTGTGTGTGTGTGTGTGTGTGTGTGTGTGTGTGTGTGTGTGTGTGTGTGTGTGTGTGTGCGTTTGTGTGTGTCCACCCATGTCAGCGTGATTAATAGCTGCTTTTGAGCTCTG
>CABFOQ010021607.1:0-17500 GCA_900660455.1 Gephyroberyx darwinii | reverse complement strand
TACATTTCCCTCTTTTTTCCTATAAAAAAGGATCGGGGCATGCAAGAGGCTGGGATCAGAGGTGGGAAGGCTAGAGGTCAGAGGCTGATGGGAAGAGGGCTGTCCAGGTGAATACGATTGGGTTGGGCAGGAGGCCCAATGGAAAAGTCAAATGTTTAGTATGGCTTATTTTGGACCAGAAGCATCACAAGGACAGGGGGAAGTAAATTCACATAGCATGGCAAGATAGTAAGGTTGAAACCCTTAGTATCTTTGGCACCCTGAGGGTTTCTTTCAAGGCATAAACAATATCAATGTATTCTTTATATATTTATGCAAAGTGCATGACAATGCATTTAATGAATATAACACTGGAAGAAAGGACAAATAGCAAGAACGTATAAGACATCATGAAATGTCTTGTTGTTAATTTTCAACATGTAATCCATGCCAATAAAGAAAGGCCATGTCGTCATGTCTTAAAGCACATGCAGGTGACTGATGCTGGTTTGTAGTTGTTCATTCCCAGCATTCCTTTGCGTTGGCTTAAAAGCCACTTATCACATTAAGTGGTCAAATAAAATGATAACTGTGGCAAAGCCAACAACTGTAGGAAAAGAGAAAAAGCAGAGCAGACAGAGGGACAGGGAGCGGAAGATAGTGGTCTTCAGCAAGAACGTAAGACAGAGGTGACAGGAGAGCTGATATTTCAAGGCAGGGGGTGTAAAGGGGACAGTTGGTGGGATCAGAGAGGTAAGAGCTAATATAGGGGGAGGGGGAGTTTGCATCGACAGGGAGCTGGGAGTCAGTTAAGCTGGACATACAGTCCAATCACTACATGTCAGAGGACTAGGACTAAACAGCTTGAATAGTCAAGGCACAATGAGAGACCAGCACATCAACAGATTGCAGGGCTTTGGATTTGAATGCATTTTTACTCACACACCTCTACACAAAAGCCAACTTGACCTACAGAACACCACAGAGCTAAAGCAGGCCTGAAACAAAGGAGAGAGTTATTGGACTGAGAGACAAAAAAGTGACCGACAAACTGTCACAAATAATTTGGGATGCCACAAATCATTTGGGATATGGACACAAATATACCATATACCAACTGAATTCACTATGTGTAAATAAGTACAGTGAGAAGTACAACCTTATCTTGGAGTTATAACAAAGGGACTATGTGTTCAGTCCTTTGTTTTAAAATGGCATTAAAACACCTCTTACTATTTTTATTCCACACAAATCCACTGGATGATTCAAATATCTGACGCGGTCAATCTGAAACCTAATAACAAAACCATGACCACATATATTATTTTGCATTGTTTACACTGACATGTTACTGACCAGTCTGATTCTGAAAAAACAAAAACAAATTAACACCACATTCTCTCCAGCAGGCATTATGTGTTGTTGGTGTTTCATGCATTTCTCTGGTTACCTTCGATCTTAGCGTATTCTGTAATCCGTTGGTAGTTGAGCTGAGCGGCCTGCTCCAAACACTTGCGGATAACTCCTTTCACTTCCTCTTGTGGAACTGGGGTCACAATATCCTTCATCAGGACCTACAGATCATGATCGGGGAATCTTATAATCTATTTCCATTACATCATAGTTATACTTTCATGAGCTATAAAAGGCTGTTTTTTTAATTTACAAACCCTCTCCAGCAAAGATAAAGTGGCCTTCAATGCACCCTCAGGACGGCCGAAGGGGAAACAGTATCTACAAGGGGAAATGTAGATTAAATAACAGTGGAAAATAGCAATAGGCACAATCATTCAGGACGTGAGGTAATGTACAGTGTGGGAAGTGGAAGTCACCTGAAATGTATAATCTGGTTTTCCAGTATCACACGCAACCGCTCTTTGATCTCTTCAAAGCGTTCCTTCTCGTCCACTTTCACTGTGCTCAACCCGTCTGGCCTAAGAAGGACATACCCAGTTTAACCCTAGTCAACTCCTGTGTAGGATCAGGTTATGCAGCCTCTCATCTGAGTCCAATATGAGCAATGCAAGAAAAACGCAACATTGGCTTTCAGCCGCCCAGGAACTGACTGCATTATGGTCTTAACGTTTTTACCTGAGTTCCCTGGGTATCACACATACAAAGAAATGGCAATGTCTCACCTTTTGGGCTCTTGAAAGAGAGGAATTTTGGAATCCCTTCTCTTTCTAAACTTGAATTTGCTTGCTTTAGAGGCAGTGCCAGGCTCTGGGCTTTGGGAGCTCTTTGGGGACCATGGGCTCTCATACCCCACCAGTGGCCCCCAGTAATTGCTGCCCTCTCTGACTTTAAGGGATGCGTGGGAGGATGAATGATATGGACAACATGAGACTATGGCAACAAAGGATGAGGAGAAAGAAAGAGAAGAAAACAAAAAAAATGGTAGAAACAAGGAAATATGTAGAAACATGTAAACAACAAAACATAACACAAAAATCTGAACATAATTAACAACAGAAAATAAACAAAAGAAATATAAAATGGAATATGGCACAAGATGCCTAGGTGCTTTTGATGACATTGACTCTTCTTTCCACCTCATTTCCAGTGCTAATGGAGATGTAATGTTTAGAAACAGTGCATCTAGCTATAGTCTATCTATAGGAGCTGCCTAAAAAAATACTATACTATACTTTGTATCGCTTTCGAGTTTTAGTGTCACATGATCTTAATGTAATTTCAGACATTTCTATACTGCAAAGAACAGAAATCTGGGGAAACACTGTTCAGCATACATATATATATATATATATCAGCATATCACCATATATAGCACATATCTCTCAAAGTGGGATTAGGGCACACCTGTTCCCATGGGCATGGGAGGCGCAAAAAGCGAAGCTATAGTGTAGGAGAGTGGGGTCAATCATAGCTCCGTTGTCTGCTCTTTCCAGTAGATCACGCAGATAACACAGATGTCTGTGACAACCTCGGACCCCGTTCCTGGCACAGTACTCATCCAAGACAAACACCTGGCCTGGGCTGAACCATCCCTACACAGCACAGAAAGATGGGGATTGCACAACTGCACGTCAGCTAACAAAAGGCCAAACAAGTTTACAGAAGTAAATGTATGATGGCGTCATGTTGATGGGGTAAAGGACACTCACCAGGCAGCAGAAGGTGTCATTGAGCCTGTGGTCCAATGTGAGTCGCTGCACCATCTCAAACAGCGAGGCGTGGTCAAAGCTACAGGGGTTAGCGGAGATAAACTCATCCATGCCATGTTTCTGAGCTCTGTCTGCGTCTATCCAGCCAATGGTACAAAGAAAAGGACATGATTCAGAGGAGAAGACATCAGTTTCGCATAGGCACCTACCTCATCACAACGCAAAAAAACAGGGAATTTCTGGCTACTTCTAAGGGCAAATTATAAACACTTACAGCTTACATTGTCAACTTGCATTGTGTCAGATAGCGTAAATAGATCTGATGTATTGGAAGATGAGGAGATTCTGTAGATCTGAAGCTAAGCTCAGTGGGACGGGTGCATTGTACTGTATGTGCATGCATGCATCTTAGTATGTCACATTCCCTGATGTTTTACAGGGAATATATCCAAAACATGTTTGAAAAAGTGCTGGTGGATAGAATTAGATTCTTATTAATGTTTTCAATAGATTCTGCCATTCGCGATTGGTGAATGTCACTCAGTTCCTGACAAATGTTGGGATGTGTGCTGGAAAAAATAAGACAAAAGAGTTGGTTTTTTTTCATTAATCTGACCACATTGCTTTGCCATACAGTAAAAAGTGCTGATTCAAAACTATAGAATTTCATATATAATTGCTTTCTTGTCAATTGGAAATCTGTGATTTTCTTTCCAATTCTGGGTCCTGGAAAGTCATGCTCAATATGATTTGTAACTTTTGTCTTGACTCATAACTTTTGTCATTGACCTTTCTATATCTGCTTTTAATAAAACTTTTTTTCTGATTTTTAAAAGGATCAAACTGCAATGTGAAATTTGATGAAGACAGAGAACCTTAGTAACACCAAGTTGTGTAAAAATCTAATGAAAGAATGAAACTTCTTGGTACAGATGGGTAATGAAAAAATGGAATATTCTGCTTTCTAAAATCCCCTTGTCTAGTAGGAAAAAAACACAGTTGATAACATCTGCAAAATTCACCATATTTTCTTGTGCTACCCTCTGTAAATAATAAAGCTGTCAGAGACAAAATGATTAGGACAAGGATGATTCAAAATAGATAAGAAATGCAGTCATGTCCTCAGTGTGAGTGACAGGTGTCATGTCCATGTGACACTGAGATGAATGATGATGATGATTTGGGGGTGGAGGGTGGTAAGTGGAGGGCTAAGCTTGGCTGGGCAGGACTGGGGTACCAAATAAAGCACAACTGTCAACAGCAGTGACGTCTGTCAGCGTACAGGTCAGTGAGGTAGGGGAAGGGGTGTACTAAGGATGATACTCGTTCACTGATACTTGCTGCAAGGAACCTACAGAGTGTACAGCGTTCCACTTTGAACAATTCAGGTTATTTTTCCTCCAATCTGAGAAGGAAAAGAGTGTAAGACAGAAAGTAAGATGTGGACTATAGGGAAATAGAGTTTGATTAGGCAAGGGGGGCAAGACAGGCAGATACTAGTGTAAAAGGTAAGAGATGGACAGTAAACACATGAGGTCTACAAACATTGAGATAGGACAGTGAATGGTAGCAGTAGTGAGCCCAGTGCTGGATGAGAACGTGGCAGGATGGGAGAGGAGTTGGTGAGTGAGAGAACCTTTAGGTGGGACAGCAGGAAAGTGGTCAGAATAGTGTTGGAGGAAAGTGACGACCACCCAGAAGAAGATGCACTGAGCGCTAAGGTACGAAGGAAGTGATGATGTGGGTAAGAGAAAATGTATAAGTGAGGGAACATCCAAAGAGTGGAATAGTATGTGCCTGAGGCTGTGAGAGAAAGTGAGTGGGCTATATATTCTCTGTTTGGTTTAACATTATCATATCTTACGAAAACATTTTATTTAGGACTTCAACATCTAAAGGCAAAGGTGAATAAAAATACTGAATTACCAAAGTGAATAGACAAGTACTTTTGCATACATTTATATATTATAACATGCTGGAGAAAAGTGTGACTTTTCATTGTGCTTTTAAATGTCATGCACATCTGCAGACCCATTTACAATTTTGGATTTTATCTTTTTGGCATTCCTTTTCTCTACGCATTTGCAAGTTGACAATACTTGAATATGTTGCAGTGTATTCATGATCTCTACAGAGCACACTAACAGGCATACCACTACCGGAGTACTCTAATAGGGTAGCAATACAATCTGGTGCAAGTACATGGGAATATAGCATGAAGCTGACAGAGGCAAAACTGTATCATTCTCTGGGAGATGGGGGAAATGAATGAAAACTCCTGTAACTCTATAAACGGAATGGACACATGACACAGGTGTTCTCCTATTCAGGCAATCAAAGGGCAGTCAAAAGAAATCAAAATGAGATCGCTCCCTTCTGGAGGTGTAACAACCCGTCTAGCCTCTATCTACAGGCCCATCTACCGGGGGAGGGGGAAGTCCGGAGTATTTTATGGTAAGAAGGGGCGGCATTAGCTACTCCTTGTCTTTGGCATTCAGAATACTCCGCATACATATTTGCCAACTCTCATCAAGAGAAGCCAAAAAACAAAACAACTAAAAGCAATTGAGCCCTCGGAAGTAAAGCGTGATCAACATTTATATAAGTGTCAAAAGCTTCGCCCATATGGCAAAAATATTTAGAAACATAACTGCTCCATAGACGGCTGTAATCATTCACACTGTACCCACATTTCTACCTTGGAACACTTCAATAGGGGTGTCAGGTATTTTCTAACTGATGAGAAAGTTATATTGTGTTTATAATGAAATAATGTCATTAACTTAAATATTAAAACTTTGCCATAGATAAAATAATGCAATTTTGCATGAAGCAGCCAATCTGTCTACTATTCTAATTATATTGCTTTACTCTGAGGGGTCCTTTCACCAATATGAATAAAGAGAGAAGGCAATTATGCAATAACTACAATATCAACTTTAGCCATTGCTGAGTCAAATAATAAATCTAAGAATAAAATACATGCATCCTAAATTGGCAAGAATGGATGCTGATACTTCGATCCTCAAATTATGGTCGTCAAAAATAAAAGTTATCAACTAATATCTAAGACATGAAGCGAGACTTGAAAGGAGAAAAGGGAAAGAGAGAGAGAAAGCACGTTGCATTTGTCAGATAATCGGCGGGGATTATCTGAGCTGTGCCGGCTACAGGGAAGCACTTACCCTTGAGTCCAGCTAGAAGACAGCAGGGTAAGAAGGGACAAACCAGAATAACATAAAGACTAGCAACAAGGCTGGAGGAGAGCAATCACGAGAGACCCTGACCTAGCAGCTGCATTACTAAAAGAAGGGTACAAGCAAAGCATGAGGAAGAAAACACAACTTAAAAACAACAACCTATACCATGAGAGTTTGTGGGCGGTGGTGTGTGAGTACATGTGGGGGTATGTGAACTCGACAGGTGTTGAGGCATATTGGAGAGAGAGCGAGAGAGAGAGAGAGAGAGAGAGAGAGAGAGAGAGAGAGACAGAGAGAGAGAGAGAGAGAGAGAGAGAGAGAGAGAGAGAGAGAGAGAGCGAGAGAGAGAGAGGGAGAGAGAGAGAGAGAGAGAGAGAGACAGACAGACAGACAGACAGACAGACAGACAAACAGACAGACAGACAGAGACAGAGAGAATTTAGGATCCTCATCACTCTACTGCAGTTTACTGATTCTGGATTCTGGACGAGTACTTAAGTAGTCAAGAGCTACACATTAAGCACTGTCACTCTGTCACACTTGAGGTCACAGTGAATGCTTACTTTTTAGCTTGTAAAAGGGACACTGGCAAGCACATACATACATACACTTACCCGATGAACCAAACATCAAGTTCCAATTTTATGTGTAAACGATGCCAGTGAGTATCCTTCAGTATATGAAAGGATCTATGAAGGTTAAAATAAAGTACTTGGTGAAATTATTGGTGAAATGGCAAAACTGCTTATATTAGTGGAATAACACTTCACTTCACAGGTCAAACAGTCATTCACATCATGTGGTCTATTTAATCAGTATTATGGCATCCTCCAACTTCATGACATTTATTTACAATTAGCTTTTAGTTATAGAAAACAACATGGAGCTACCCGCTATTATTTAGAAGGCTTATGGCAAGTGACGTGTACTAAATTACAGTTAATTGGTTGATCGGGCAAGAAGAGTTCATATCCCCATATGACCACTCTTGAATTAGATGGAGCCACTGCAGCAGAGTCAGGAGGGCTGTGTATGTTATGGTCCCAGTGCCATTCAAGACCACCAGGGGGTGAAACATGTACGCGTGGTGTGCCACAATGTTTCAGGGAGGGGGTAGGGGGTCTGTGCCACTGTGAGAAGGCTTTGAATGGCAACAGCTGGCATCAGAGGAGTCAACTAACCACAAGAACGATCACATACTAGACAAATAAATCAATGGAGAAACAACATAGAATTTATGTGATAAGATTCTGTGTAACTGATCCAATTCAATCATACAGTAATTTACTACAGTGTCCTATCAAAAGACAGTGGAATAAACATTGCACTTTTTTACTTACTTATTGCTATGTATTACTCTTGAATAGTAATCTGAGTGTCAATTTTCAGGTGATATACAATGCCGATTATGTTGGAGGAACATTGTTGTCTATAACTCCTTCAGAAAAAATCTTGTTCATTAGAGTTGGAAAAGAAATGTTTCTTAAACTAGGGAGTGAAAAGATGCACACAAAAAGTCATGTTTTGTTTTGAATAGCAGGATCTATTATTGTGAGTGTTAAGTAGTATATGACATTAGGTTCAATAGGTCTATGTTGGTGTTATTATGGACAAAGTTAAGGTTGTTTGGACTTTCTGTCTAGAATAAGTAGAAAATGATTTACAGCATGGTTCAAAACCCAACTGCAATATATTAGTAACTGTGGAGAAAAATGTTGCTGACGGAATTTATGTTTGTACTTACAAAAACATTATTGTTTCTTTAATGAGAGGGACACAAGAGACGGTTACAACAAAAGGTGGTACGGATGCCACACTACTATAGACAGTCTTACCTTCACTTTGCTACCTGACCTGTGGGCTGCTTAGAGGTGCAAGTAAAGTGACAGATTGGTTAAAACTATACAGAAGTCTGACTAGGCAGTCGCTAAGTGGATGATTTGACAAGGGTACCGTCTGACCGTCTCAGAACAACACTCACAGCTGCTGTCTGGAGCTGTTATTGAATTAAAACAGGCCTAAGGTTAGGACAAGAGCAGCACACTCTAGCACTGTCAATCTAGATTCAACCCCAGCAGGCTTGAATGTTCAAATATTATGTTTGGTGACCTATTTAACCTGTATATGTAGTTTGCACTCCAAATCAATCCCTATGCTATACTTTTTTTTTGGGCTGGTTGCTATTTGTAAAACAAATTGATGGAGTAGCATGGAGTTGCACCTGTAAACACTGTGGGAGTTTAAAAAATGAGTGGAGGTCCATTAGATGCTAGAGGGATCCGTGAGACAGCAAGGCATGTGCGTGCGTGCTTGTGTGTTAGTTCTACCAGCAAGTTTGTGACTGCAGAGTGGAACGCATGGTGAGAGACATTTATGGGTTAGAGCTTTCACTGGTTTAGGGGTGAAATCTGCTTAGCTGACCATGTTGTGTAATGGGTTACTTACAGAACTGAGAAATGGGAGCATCCATTTGGGCTGAGGCACCCCCTTTGGAGTTGAGTTTCTGGACCTGAGTGGGTGGGACAGGTTTGTGGGACTGGCCAGTGGCACGGTACATGGCCTGGACCCACAGGATGCGGTCCTGCTCATCATCACTGGCAAAGATCACCGTGTCCCCTTCCTTCACGGCATTGAAGAAAGCCCTGCCGCCATCCAAGCCTGAGAGGAAGGGAAGAACATGTTGTTAGCATTGTTAATGTGTCTGTGTTCGTGTATGTGTATGTGTATGTGCATGTGTATGTGTATGTGTATGCATACAGTGGGGTCCAAAAGTCTGAGTCCACTACCAAGAACTGTTTGTTTTCATCATTTATCAAAAACGAATACACTCTACTCAGTTGACACTTCTTATTCAAGAATACATTATTTAGAACTGATACCAATCAATATTTTTAGATCTTTGAGAAATGTTTGTATGAAATTAAAATATATCTGAACATCTTGTTTGCACACCATTTGGTAAGTTTTTGTTGTTGTCACACCACATATTTCATTCAAACATTAACAAATGTATGTTCCTAATACACAGTGTGAATTGTTTTGGTCTTTTAACAACTAATACCAGATATTGACTAAATGAATATGGTCCTCTATGTGTTATTGTAGCTAGTACTAGTGCTTTAACTTAAATTAAAAATAATTATGTAAAATTATGTAATCTTGTTTGAGAAACATAATTTGACTAAAAAATTGCATTTGTTTTTGATGAATAATGAAACAAAAGAGTTTTTAGTGGTAGTGGACGCCATTGTACATGTGTGTGCTATCCCACCTGGCTGGGGGTCAGTGTAATCCACAGTATACCCATCCAGCTGTAGAAGCTCCTGCGGTTCAGATTTTTTCTCTCTGTAGCTGCACATGGCAAATGTGTACTGACTCACCTACAACACAAAGCATTAGCCATCACTTAAACAGTCACACTGTCCTGGCCACGTTATTGTATTCTGTTGAATTCAGAGCTGTCCATGAGTGAAGAAGGTCTGAGCCTTGGAGATAACCCACCTGCACCAGGACAAAGAAACGCTTCTTCCAGCGCTTCCAAACGTTCTTCCCAAAAGCCCACAGATACCTGTGAAAACAATGTGCCCACACAAGGAGGCAAACCCACTCCATGTCTCATATTGAAAAACATATAATCACGATGGTAGCATACGAATGTCATACAGAAACAGAGCATTAGTATTTGATATTGATATTTGATTTGATAACTAATGTGGTTTGCTACAGAAATCAGAAGAGCAGCAGGCTGATCGAAATTCAAATGCTCATGATGAGGAGAATACTGGTTATATAATGGAAATGTATGATATGTTATATTTATTACTGTTGCCCTCAATACTTGCAGAGCTTTTCGACTTACAAGCCCTAAAATACACACTGGTATCCACCAGGGGGTGTTGTACACTTCACAGTATTTTTCCATGGTACGTGACTAGAAATTAGGCCAAGGAGCTGAGAGGGTTTTATAAGAAACACACAAAATGAGATGCACATAGAGACATCACTAGATACCTCCTTTGGCACAGTATCGCTTACCCAGAGTGTTTCATGTTCTGTGGTTTGTCCATGCGAATGGCCAGTTTGATCTTGAGATCGTGGTCGGGGCAAGCCTTGGTCAGGGTCATCTTATGCAGCTCTGACTGCTTGGGGCTGTTGGGAGTTGGGTGGAGGACAACCTGCACTCACACAAAACAGACCGCAAAAAGTAGGACTTCAAAGATCTTTGACTAGACACGGGTGTCTATATTAAGCTTATAGTGTAGATATGCAGGAGGTGTATCTTTGATCTAGTTCTGTGCAACATTTAGCATTTAGCAAACCCAACCAATGTTTGCAAGGATTGAAACTGTGTGTGTGTGTGTGTGTGTGTGTGTGTCCCAGATATAGAAAACTAAAATTGTTAGTCTGAATTAATGTTAATGCAATAAACATTGATTGATTCAGTATCAGTTTTGCACCCTGAAAGAAATGTTGATCCAACATCAATGTTCAATGTTATTTCAATCAGTTTTATTCAATCATTGATTTAACATTAAATTAACACTGAAACAATTTAACATTAACTATGCTTTATGTCCAGCAGCATTGTATGGTGACTTGCCAGTAAAATTCCACCTCAATCTAAGCCCCTTTCAATCTGAGGCTAAGTGGGGCTGCAAAGTCACCAACTCACCAACATGTCTTTCAATTGGACATTCATTAAGCTACATTTTATTAACAATGCAATTGTACATTATGTATAATACAATACATAATAGAAAGGGACTGATTGAAAAGTGACTTGTTAGTTTTTATTTCATTATTTCAATTAATTTGATTTTAAATCAGTGATTGAATAACATTGATTGAAACATTGAATTTTGAATGTTGTAATGTTGGATCAACATTACAGGGTGCAAAACTGATGAATGTTGAATCACTGCTATATTTCAATGTTGATTCAATGTTAGTCTGCCACCTTTATGTGTGTGTGTCTGTTTGTGTTTCACCTTTGAGAGTGTGTGTGCAATTTCAGAGTAAAGTGAGTCAGGGCAGAGGAGCTGAGCAGCGTTTTGCTCTGCCTCCCTGAAGACGAGGCCTAATCTCTCTTTGCTGAGTTAAAGAGCTTTGAGGAAGCCTGCCTGCCAACACTGCTGCAGCAGGAGATCAAAGAGCCTTGTCACAGCCAAGGTCAATGCCACTACAGGAACATCTAAGGCCCCCCTTGCCCAAACACAAACCGGCGACACCACCTCTCATAACAGTCAGCCGTCCACCACAACATCCCTACACATTTACATTACAGGAAAGAGCAGGGAAGATAATTTAGACATTTCCCTCTCTATCAGTGGGTTTGAATAATTCATAAGATAAAAGATTAAATGAGGACATAGAATCTATTGTTAGGAATTTTATGAGCCTGCTACTACCCCGTGTGTAGTTCACCCGATATCTAAAAAGGTCACACTCAAATGGCTGTATACTGGACACTCAATTGAAACTGTGGAAACCAGGACGTACACGGTTAGCCAGTCAAAGAGGGCACAGTATGACACAGAGACCCAGAACAGGGACAGTGTGACTCTGAGATCTGACAGTGTCTGTAGCAGTAAATAAATGAAACTGATTATGCTGAATGAAAACAATTCATGGTGTGCTCTTTGTGTATAGAAGTAAAGTGTAAATGGTGTATGCGTGGGCAGTGTATTTTAATTTATTCATATATATATATAAATGAAAAAATATATTACAGTCATTTAGCAGATGCTTTTATCCAAAGCAACTTAGAAAGGTGATAGTTGACACTGTGTGGGGATTGAACCCACAACTCTGAGACTAAAAGTCTCATGCTCCAACTGAGCTGTCTGGGATTATGTTCTGTTAACTTGGATATACATTATAGCATACTTACTTATACATATATAATAATGATAATAATAATAATAATAATGTTAATTGTTATAATATAATAATGGTATTATTATATTATTATTGTTATTATATATATATATATATATACTGTTATATATGATCATTTGCCTTCAGATCTATGTTCTACAGAAGGTAACTACATTTACATGCACATGTTGAATGGTATTAGATTGTGATTATGAGATAAATTTGATTAGGAGGATTACATGCTTAGCAAAAATGTGTCATTCATGTTAGCAGGGAGTCCATCTCTCGGGGTGAGTCCTGTGCCTGCCAGCATGATAGATAACCGTGCTAACAAGCTCATGTTCAACTACATTACAGTACTAATTCCACCAAAATTAACTACACACATCACACTGTTGACCCCAGCTAGACCATTGGCTTCACCATATGAACCAGTTGGAACTAATGTTGGGTGCAATTCTTGCAGGCAAGGACTAGCTTCCTCTCAGGCTCAGCTGTACGTTATGATACCGTATCATACCGTGGATTATCTGATAATCCACTGATTAATCAAATACATCAAACCATAGACTATAAGCAATGTTAGTTATTTTCCTGCGGTCATAAACCTTTCATAAAACTTTCCCACAAGCTATCCCATGCTACGACTTAAGACGTGTGAAGGCTAGATGTAGGCAAAACAAAGAGAGAAGGTTATTTTTCTTTAATAGGCAGAGCAGCAGTGGATAGGTGTAGGCCTTCCCAGTGGCTGTGAAGATGACAGCTAACAATACAAACAAGCTGGCTTTAGCTCTGATGGGTGGCAGAGAAAAATACAAAAATTCAAAATATCCAGGTATCACTTAAACAAGTAAACACAGGTTGAATATTGATATTGCCGTACTCGTTTTCACAGTATGAAAATTCCAAGATTGGTGCTCTTGGTCATCTTTGAAGATACTTTTACTAAGGATTTTATATTAGCCCTGTTTTAATCAGAGGTGAAATTGTAAAATATATGAAATAGAGCATGTTACCCTGCCCAGTTCTTTGTCCTCCAGTGCCAGCACCCCCGTGCTTTCTGTAAACAGTTTCACCTTGACAGCAGGCAGAGGGTGTGTGGTGGTGAAGTCCCCTTGGGTGCCCCAGCTGAAAGACACAACAAAAGACACTCAGCAGGTTAGCTGGCAGCATGCTAGCATGCTACTCCCACACAATAAAAGCATCTCCGGCCATCATTCTGCAATCTGTCTGTCCGTCGGGCTGTGCCAAAAAATGTTGTGCTGGTTTTCATCAACAATATCTGTTGATCCCAAACTCGCATTGACATAAGTGATGGCTTGTTAAACGAGGGAGAGAGTTTCCTATCGATTCATTGAGATGTTCAATCGTTTATATCTGTTGATCCCAAAGTTGCGTTAGCAGGAGTGAGAGCTTGTCGGACTCAGGACAGAGTTTTGTATTGATTAGATGTAATTTATGCCCCCGCCCTTTTCCTAATTGGTTGCTTTTTATTGTCTATATGTATTGATTCCAAAGTTACACTTACAAGAGTGATGGCTCGTCAGAGAGAGTTTCCTAATGATTTTCTATTTCTATTGATCCCAAAGTAGAATTGACATGAGTAATGGCTTGTTGGACTGGGAAGTGAATATCCTATTGATTGGTCATGTAATTTAAACACCACCCCCTTCCCTGATTGGCTGTTTTTTGATCGTCTATATCTATTGATTCTGAAACTACATTGAGATGTGTGATGGCTCTTTGGACTCGAGAGAGACAGTTTCCTGTTGGTTGAGGATGTCATTTAAGCCCGCCCCCTTTCCTGGTTGGCTGTGTTTTGATTATCTATTTCTATTGATTCCAAAGTCACTTTGACATAACTGATGACTTGTTGGAGTCCTATTGATTGGTGATGTCATTAAAGCCTCTCCCCCTTTCCTGAATGAATTTTTTGATCATCTATATCTATTGATACTGAAACAGTGAGGTGTGCTTATTGTCTGCTTCATCTTGCTGCTTATTATCTAATTATCTCATTTATTTATTTTCATTGATTCCATGCTTGACTTATGATTAATATTGAGACATAATTTGATTGTAATCTGATGAATTTGAAGTGTTATTGTAAGCAGTGCTTCTGATATCATAACATAATAATTTATAATAATATTATACACTGAATGTTTCATAAAACATCTACTGTCTTGCAAGGATAGAGGACTTAAAGTGCTGTGGTTGTTGTGATTGGTTTTTGTTTCAACGTATTTCATTACTACAAGATTATATTCCTTCAACTATGTGGAGCCCACTAATTACATTCTCTGTGTAGCTGCTATTTTTTGTAGCTGTTTCTGGACAAAAGTGTAAAGCTATGACAGCGAACCAGGAAACATACAAATATATTTGCTAATCATGCAAACCCAACCCTAATATACATGTATCATCAAACCTTGTGTGTGCCACCTACTGCACCCCAAGGCAAATACCGAGAAACAAAAACCAAAGGATGAAAGCACACATCAAAACAGCAATGCAGGAGAGGTGTCGTTGGTTTCATAGAGCCAAATAGGTTGCAGCATATCACAAATTCTATGTTTTTTTTATTGAAGGAAGACGATGGGGGACTGAGTGGGAGCCTGTTGCACCATTTTATGGGAACACATACTATAGAGTCACACACATCTATGTCAAAGCCAGGATTAAACCACGGAGGACTACACACTCTCTGTCACAAACATAATTGCTATTTTATATGCTGCACATCTTAAAAGCTGCACTATGCCTGATTTCTATGTAAAATACACCCATCTTAATGGCTTAAACCACAAACTGGGGCTGGAGATGCTGTAGATTCGCTGTAGACTCGCTATTTGCCCAAAAGAAATTCTGGTGTTTGGTCACTGGCGGAAATCTTCTCCATGCACAGGAAGTGACGAGTCAAAAGTTAAAAGCAAAATACCACATAACAATACATTACAAAATGAGTAATTTAAAAAAAAACATTTAATTTATAGCCTAAAAATATGTGTAGAGCTAATTAGCAGACAACTGTCTCCTAAACAGCAGTGAGTGAGCGCTCTGTCCAGAGAAAGCAGGACGGACTGGCTGAACCTCACCACCACCTCCTCCCCCACAAGCTAATAAAAAGAAATCTAGATCAGGGAGTCCGCAGTTTACTGATGTTATGTTATGATCTCAGGGTTTTTCAATCTTCAAAGTTTGAACAGTTACCTCTCACTGCCATTTGGAGTCGCCAACGTTGCAATGTTGCCTAGTGTAGCTTTAAGAATTTGCAAAAGAATGATGTTCAGATGTGAAACACATACATGACATTTATTCAAAAGTATACAGTACATGTGTGTATACAGACTGTGAAATTCAAGATTCAAGATTCAAGATTCAAGAATGACTATTTCATTATTATTGGATGTGATGCGAAGACATGATAATGATAAAAAAAAAAAAACATGTAAATGCATCTTTTGCTAAAATCAATAGTGATGTGTAGAGTCTATGACCTTGCTATGTAACCTTGGACAGCTATTTTTCCTGTCACCATTTCTTTATTCAATACAGCAAAATATATAAATAACATCTAGGGAACAGAGATACTGCCTTCTGAAGGTGGGCTGGAGCCTCTGGTGGGCTGTGCTGCTTTCTGATGGAACCATTATTATGGCATGAAGGTGACCTTGTGGATCAAATCATAACCAAGGTCTGCTAATGGATGTGACACTGCTGTGCTGGTACATTTTTTTTCCAACCTATTTGAAAGCCTCAAGCTCAAGTGGGTGAAATGTTTACATGAATTCAATTCTGTCATTGTCTAATAATGTTTAATTATCAAATCACCAAAGGACATCGTAGTGACAGACTTCCTTCCTGTCCAATGCACAAAATTAGCTCTACACATATTTTTAGGCTGTAAATTAAATGGTTTTTTTTAAATTACTCATTTTGTAATGTATTGTTATGTGGTGTCATGCTGGTTCTGAATTATTAGGATAATTGTTATTGTTTGGCTTCAGATGTGAGATCATAATTTAAGCAAAACTCTACAGCAATTACACAACATGATTTCTACATAAATTTGGTTTTGCTAATGAAATTACTCAAAGCTAAAGTCACTGATTTAGATTCTGTTATGGGATAATACTCTTCATGTAGTAACATCTTTGATAGGTCCCTTTGGTCTTGTCTACTTCAATTTGTTAGTTTTTACATTATTAGTTGCTTATTGCATTAAAAGGACATTTACTAGCTCTCTGACGTTTTTGTGATGAAAACATTTCTCTAGTGAATCACAGTTGTAACAAAATTGTATGTCGTAATACTACCATGTCTAATCATCTCATCTCAACAGTTCAGCCATGGGAACCTTGCTTTGAATTCTGCACAAATTTTGCAGCAGAAACATATATGAATAAAGTGTGATCTCAGTGATAGTCGTTCATACCACAAACCGACAGTGCCAATGGATTGAAATTGTACATTCTCCCATCTAGCCTATGATAGGAATGCAGAGGCTGCTGCTTGTGGTATTACACACCACTACTCACCATGCTATGCAATGCAGCACCATGCAACACAGCGCAAAGGAACAACAGGCATTTATTTGGAATGTAGCCTGTTTGTACAGCTATACAAAAAATACTATACAAAACAAAACAAAACCCATAAATAAAACATATTTGATCCTCATATAGGCCTACTAGGCATAGTTTATGATAACATCTTTTCAGCTTTGGTGCAATTAAAGTAGGCCACAGTGGGACTATAAAACAACGGGTCCTGTGTGCTGTGGATGATCATTACCAGTATCACTATTATATCATCAAATTATAGAGCACCTGTAAACACCTGTAAAAGGATTATATCAAATTAAGGAATGAAGGCCTAATGAACTATTTTGTCTAGTCTGCAAAGGGTAAGTGAGTTTGATAGAGATTTAAATTAAACTGTGATAATTGATACCCACATATGTATAGTGTCTATGTTTTGTGCACACATCCTTATCATGCTTTAATACAAATAGACATTCAATTTAATCCCCACACTTTTGAAATAACAAGGGAACAATGATTCAGTGAGTCTGACTGCAGAAAACACGCTCCAACATCTGGCACTCATGGGACATCTGCCTGTGCACAGTCCATCGACATTCTCAACTGACTTGCATGGCATTCATCACAAAAATGACAGCTGGCAGCATTGTCCAGTGTGTTGGCAAGAGTGCAAATAACGGAAGATGGCTCAATTTTTTCACATTTCTTTCTCATGCAACTGGTAACAAATCAGAACTTCAGAACTTCAGGATCTGAGTGAGGGTCCTTAGAG
>CABFOQ010021606.1:0-16068 GCA_900660455.1 Gephyroberyx darwinii | reverse complement strand
ACAGAACGAGGATGACCATTCGCAGTCATCTCAAATACTTCACTTTAAAGAGACGATGACTATCTTAAATGGGAACGCTTGGATTGAAAGATAGCACCTGTGTGTTCTCAGAGGGCGTGTTTACCCACTGTGGTAAACTCATTATGTTTCTCGATGCCTGTCACCTCAGTTTAACATGAACAGCCAAACAACTTCTCAGAAAGGACAATAACGCCGCGTAGTACCTGGCAGAATGCAGAGGACGTGGTCCAAGGCAATGGTTTAACCTTTTATTTTCAGCGTAGACGTTTCATAAAAGCTGCTACCTCCAGGTCGTTTCACATATTCAGTCAGTTTCAAATTGTACCAGTAGACTCAGGGTCATTTTTTTCTTTTTTAATGTTCCAGTTATTTCATCCAGTTTTATACAGTTAGAAATTGTAAGATCTTTTGAATCTACTGGACTAATTGAACGTCTGTAGACACCCTGAAACCAGACGATGGGAAATCTCTTTTCCAAGAAGAAATGGTAAACTGAAGAGGGGATCATATTGCTTTATATGAAATCCATCAATTCTACAGTGTGTATAAAACCTGTGGCTTAAAAAAGACGATGAGAAAGAGAGCAGCACTCTGGGAATAAATACCCCAATTAGGTTTACTTTTGTTTTTTATTCTGTTTCAATTAAACAGTCTTTGTACTCTCTTGTGAAGCAGGTGGATATATATGGGGCGGTACACACACACACACTAACAATAAAAACACCTGTTAACCCACAAAAGTAGATACTTGGATCATTGTCAAATCAGAACTATGCTGTATCCAAATATGTACTACAAATAGTCAGATATGGGTTTTTGAACACCGATACCGATTCTTTGGGGGGATTGAAGCTGCCAATAGGCGATATTTTGTGTTGATATTCAGTATCTTATATATTGTGACCATTTTCATGCCAAAAAAACCCCCAAGTACTCTCCACAGGAACATAATAAAACGTATCGATGCATACTCGTGTAGAAACTGATCAAAAATGCTCCCACATACCCCACCAGTGTAGCGTTCAACAATTATACTATAAATGTGTAATCAAACAAACTGCGTGAGATATTGGCCCGATATCGGCAGACTGATTAAAAAATGTCCACATTCCTTCATGGTCCTTCCCCCATTACTACCCCTCTGCGACAAGTGCCTTCGCAAACTGCTGACTGACTGTCTGGAGTAAGTAGGCTACAAGCATGTACGCATTATCATTCTAGTCCCGCCATCGGCTCCTTTTTACTTCCTGGTAGCCATTGCATTCCTAAGGATTCATGTATTGTGGCCTTGTATTAATACAAATCTACATTTTTACACAACATTTTGCATGGACAGTACAAGGGAATTTTCAGGTGATGTGGTTTTCACTTTCTCCTCCCTCCTCAGCCAGGAAATCATAAATAAGTAAAGCCTGCCGGTGCAGACTTTGCACCATGCAGGCAAATGCATGAATTACCGGGTAAGCGGCGGCGACAGGGGGCTGTTCTGCTTCGCATGATGGACGGTGACCACCGGGGAGAGCAGAACGCTGCTGTTTGATGCTCAGTCTCTCAGAAGTTGATCGGTCAACGTTAACCTCTAATCACCCCGCATATCTACCTCAACAAAGTGACATTTTATGAGGGAAGTGGATGATAAATATACTCTTGTGGGAATAAAAAGGGGAGATATTTCTCATTTCTCATAATTACATGATATCCAACTCTTACCTGAGACGATGAAGCCGGCCTTGCTTCATTTTTTGTCTTCCTGCAATAAAAAACTTGTGCTTGTTGGGGTTGACGTTGATGCACGTCACTGTCTGTCGAATGCATGCTGGGGATGCTTAATGCAGATCTGGTTTCACTGATCTCACCCATACCCTTTTTTTTTTACAACTTTACAGACAAATCTCCAGACAAGCCGAGATTTTTACTCCTGACAAATGCGAGGTTTGCATTTTGCCGTCCGTGCCACTACAGTATCTCCAAAAAACACATTCAAGGAAAAAAAGTTTATAAAAACCTACTTTCCCAGGCAATACATTCTGGAGCGTCCTTGAGAGATAAAGAGGTGGCCAGGATCTTTGGCCTTATTTGTTTGGGGTGCAAGGCTTTAGAAAAAACAGCTCTGAGCCAGCAATCTTGGACAGCATAAAGTCTACTCTGAAGCTTCCCTCTATGTGCCTTCATTGGAAGAAAATATCTATCTGAAATAGTAATTTAATCTAGTATTGAGTCTTAAAAGTCTTACTTTTCTTAAAACACGAAAACAATGATTCCTCCTGGTTTCAATGCAGTCACTTTTTTCAAGTGAAAGTGAGATAAATTCATCCATTGGAAGATTTCTTTCACTTGTTTTAGAAACAATAACACTTTCAGACTCAATACAAGATGAAAGTGTCAAAGTGCCATTAAGTAATTCATGACTTTTAGCGACTTCTATCACATTGACAGTTTACAGTGGCCTGTAATTGACACAAATAATAAAGTCGCATTTTCACAATAAAACGAGTGAGGTAGCTAATTAGAGCCAGAAAGTGAGGTTTGAAAGCCAGACATCTCAGTACCTGGCTGACAGAGGAATTATGGTCATCATCAGCTATTGGACAATAGAAATCTTATTCAGTGCACCTTTAAAATGGACATTTGTTCATACATAATATATTCTTTTTTTTTTTACAATACCCATCTGAAGCCAAACGTGTATTTTCCTCTATGTTATGTTTGTTGTTAGACTATTCTCTACTGATGCCTTTCAGGATACAATCACCACATACATATAACAGCTGTACTGAATGCTCTATCGGTTATACTTCTGCAGCTTGCTCCCAATACTTTCAGCATTAGTCGTCTCCAGGTAAGGTTAATATGCATAGTGCATATTAACCATGTCACTCACCAGATGTCCCCACATAATAGATTTCTTTGATCCAACAGAAGTTGGGGGCTTAATATAGCAAGTACTCTTGTCAGAAAATCCAATCTAAAATTGAGCCCTGTTCAATCATACATAAGCCAAAATTCAAAGGAAGGCGAGTGAATAATGGAACAAATGGAGATTTCCCCAGGTATTGTGCTTTACACCCTCCGCATTAACCCAGAACACAACAGGCACCTTCCATCCAACACTCCCTCATACATCCATCAGCGTGCTGTACAATGTCGTATTTCTGTCCGGTGACAAAATAAAGAAAGCCCTGCCTTTCTCCTTACTAAACAGAGACGTGTCAATTCAAACAACTATGATGAAGCATTTCATTGGGCACAAATTTTCAAAACTCATTTGCATGACAGGAGGTAGGCTGATGGCTGCAAAGTTTTGCATTATTGTCTAGAGTCTCATCGCATTTTGGTGATGGTTGTTCTGCCGCCAACATAACTGCAGAAATAAAACACTATCCAGAAAGAAAATGGAAAATAAATTAAAATGTATGTCTACACAGGGTGTAGTGAGACCACGGGGCTTTGGACAGCCTGTGGTAGTTTTTTTCTTATGAAAATTAATTAGACGGAGCTGGAGGTGGGTATTGCAGTATGCTTGCATTCTTTTGAAAATCTAGTCAATCTTGTCAGTCTTTGCATTAATGTATGAGTTATTTAAAGCTACAGTGGCTTCAAACCAATAACATAAACAGAGAGACAGTAGTGGGACAATCTTGACATCTGACAACCTTGATTGGTCCTTCAAGACTCCTACAAGGAAATGACCTTTTTTCCATAACCATCTCTTTATAAACAAGAGGCACTTGAGCTGCCTAATGCCCCGCTATAATCACCATGATATATTAAACATAACAAGTCATGGTGATGAGGCCATTCATTAAGCTAATGAATGCAGTAATTAGCAAATATTTCTTTGTCAACATACTTGTCTTAACATAACACATGGGTGGTATTAATATGAACTCGTATCTGAAAGCATTAGGGAGCTAGAGTACTCGCTAATTTATTCTTCAGTGTGCTCCACAGTCCAATCAGCTCATCTACTCTATAGGGGGAACCTGTGGTGTTGCTAATTCACGTTACATCAGAGTTGAACTCATGAAAATAGCTTTGATGAAAATTACGACACACAAGAAACACATTTTGGAACATGCTCTACACTGTGACTACACTTGCCTTTACTCTAAACCTTTTCTAATTTTGTTAGCCTGCTACAATGTCATGCTTGAAGTTTTGAAATGGTCAATCTTTCTTATATTTGTGTTTATTTGCCACAAGGGTCACTTTCCTTGAATGAGTGAATTCGCTGTCTGTGGCAGGAACTGATTCATTTCAAAATTGGAACACAATTGAATTGTCATACTTTTTACTTGCTTTTTATTTGTACATAAGACCACAAATATTCACAATGCAACCATGGAATTGAATTTCCATGGGCTTTAAAAGTTTACTGCCCTTTATTTCTTGGGTTTTTTACACCCACACACAACAAGATATGAAGTATTTTGTGCCCCCCAATACACACACACACACACACGCACATACCCACACACACATACACACTCTTTCTGTCAATGCCTATATAGTCTGGCAGTAGGATATGCAATATGACAGAAGCAGCTTGCTTGTATGTCACAGCTCCTCCTCATGACACTGCTCTGAATTGTTGCGGGAGCAGATGGTTTGTCAATTTGTCAAAGCAAAGAAGAAAAAAAGGCTAAACAGGCACCAAAATAAATAAATAAATCAAGCCAACAAAAGGATCAAAGTATTACTGACCTTTGGATCCCTCTCTCTTCTCAAAAATGCATGAAACAAAGCCTAAGACAGTGCTGTCAAAGCCTATACTGCACATACAATACTGTAGTTTGGGAATTTCACTCAGATCATGTAGGGAATAATGTCTAGTAGATCAATGTTTTATTGTCTTTTAGACTGGCCGTTGGGATATTTTTTGAGGTTTGATATTTGATGTTTTCTACACTGCATGGCATTGGAAAGAGCTGTCGAACATCCACATGTACAAGGCTGATAATTGAATCAATTAAAATAACAAGCCCCTTCAATATGAAAACACACGCCGAATCCAAATTAAATCAAGTAAGATGAGCCCCGCAATACATTTGAGCTGACAAGTTAGATAAATGAGTTTTCCCGGGCTGGATCAATATTGAAAAGACTAAACATGTGACGGCCGAAGTCGTAAAGATATTGAGACAGAATCAAAATGATGAATTCGTTCCATTTGCCTCACTTTACATTCGGGTAATGAGTTTACGCAGCAGATTCAGTCCCCGCAACCTTCCAAGACAAATGAACGAAAATGAAAAATGACAGCTGCGCCTCAATTGACATAGATCCGATTACTGTTAGAGTCTGTCTCTCTGGATTTACCGAGAAAAACCAAAATGTCCGCATGAAGCCTTGAAGTTTGTGCGTTTCCGAAGTAATCTCATATTTCGGCCGAGCAATTTTCTTAGCCGCCGTGAAACCACGTGAAAGGTGAGTTTATCAGTCAGGTGCTAACAAGCGCATCTAACGTCCTTCTTAAAGGTCAGCCACCCACTGAGAGGTGTGGACTTTTTGAATAATTCATTTTCTCTGTTATCCTTTGGAAACGGAAACCAGAAAATCAATTCCACACCCATGTCCGTATTTACTGCTCCAGTATTTTAGGCAACATTTACCCTCTAATTAGTAGATAATCAACATGATAATGGATTTTACAAGGTATGGGGGGGGGGGCAGTGATGTTTCCAAATAGTTAAGAGTTTAGTGAGGCTGGGAAATTGTGGACATTGATTTTTCACCATGTAATCATACTGTTTCGTACAACACTTTTAGCACTAAGGTGGAGGGTAACGCGCCTCAACATCTCTGTTTCCACACTCGCAGTGGCAAAACAGACTGATACCTCCCATAGTAAGAATTTCTTGATGCTCTCACCAACCGCAACAAGCACATGATATGTGATATGCCATTCGGTGGAGGCTTTCATCCACAGCGCCTTATATTAGCGCGAGTGCATACATTTTTAGCCCCAGTGGGGAAAGGACCCAATAATCCTGGGGTGTTACTGCAGCGCCACGCTCTACCTGTCAGGGCCGCATGGGGACCTCAGCCGGAAAATCTTTCTGAAATGTGCCGATTTCTCAGCGGAGTAAAGCAGATTCTCCCCGGCACAAGTTGATGGACAGGGTGTGAATAACGGGATGGACGTGGAATGAAAATGGGCCAATAATGGGATGCAATTTTTGGAGCCCTACAGATGGAAAGGGCAGCGCAATCATAACAACAGCAAGGGTCCAACCACAGCACCCTAATCTTGTTTGGCATGTTGCTTTTTTTTTTACGCTCGCTCCACTCCAGCTGCTGCCAGCCTACGCCACCTGATCACTAAAAACAGGTTTTAATGGTAAATAAATTACCAGTTTGATCCTTGCATGCAGAATATCAGGGAGACCGCCACTCAACAGCCAATTCATCAAATTCCATTCTCTGATGCTCTGATTTTTATTACTACAAAAAAAATGCTACGTACTTTTTTCCTGAAACAAAAAGCATACAGTTGTTTGGTGTATTGCACTCACAAGATAAACGGCACTGTTATCTATTTGGAGTAGTTGTCACAACTGTACAGAGACCACATTCTCTGTCAGTGTGGCTGGCTGAACACACTCAGTACTATCAGTCAAAATGACTGAGCTTTTGCCACAGCGTGAAAGAATGTCTGACACTGCTGGATTAGGTGTATTATAGCATGTGATGTCAAAGAACCTTGAAGAAACTTGAAGAGGTTGTTTAAAATGTAAAGGGATATCGGGCAGAATGGTGTAAATATGTAAATTGAATATATTTGATAAGGTTTTTACAACACATTTCTACACACCTAGACACTTTCTGTATGTATATGTACAGTATATGCATTGTTTTTTTCATATTCTCATATAACAAGCATTTTGATGTTTTTATAACTTTATTGAACACTTATTTCATACTGCTACTATGCCTTGCTATTTTGCACACCCTCTCGATGCTGTAATCCATCCCGTCTGCATACTTCCATGCATACATCTCTCCGCAACATGTTCTACTGTTTAAACTGTTGGTTGTGATTATATACTTTGCTGCATCCTGTTACTATTTGCTGCCGCAACGTCCTTGATTCCCCCACAGGGATCATTAAAGTTTAATCTCATCTCATCTGCCTCTAATTCAAGAGACTTGTGACAAATCACCTGTAATAGCCTTCCCCGTATAGGCGCTGCTACATCCTCTGTTGCAGACATATGAAAATCAGCTTTTGGAAAATCGAGCTGCTCCATAGCAACCGGTCACCCCAGCGGAACCAATGGCGTTCCAGCAATCATCTTTTGGCCCTTGTGGGTGGCGTTTTAAAGAGTCTATCGTCACAGTGGAAGGAGAGGGATAATGGTGAGAGAGCACTCCATTGTGGCCTATGGCAAATGGAGCAGCGATGTAGGGGAGTGTGAGCTCCCTAGTTACCTTCAGATGTCCTTGAAAGACAGTGCTGTCATTTTCCGCCCACACAACATCATTCCCCTTTAGCCTTCGTTGTTCCTGCAAAAAAACACTTGCGGACATGCAGAGAGACTGAAAAGGCATCACAACATATCCAGTCTTCAAGCACAAATACTCACAAAAGCAAACCTTGCGGGTAGAATTGCATTTAATTACAATATGAAGCTTCTAGTTTTGATGAACAGAAAATAAGTAAATAAATAAATGAAAAAGTGAAGCCTAAATATTGAGGAATCCAAATCTCACTCTAAAGACAAAACTCTGTAAGATGATACTAGACTATCTTGTTATAAATTATGTCATTTTTTTTTCCACTCCCACCAAATATATGAAATAACCATTGCTTTGGAATCTGCTGCTGTGATGAATACAACAATTGACTTATTTCATATTTTTCATTTAATCAAAAAAGACATTTTGACAAAAAAAAAGAACAAGAGTTGTATTTGGAGTGTGAGTCATTTTGAGCATACATGGTACATGGTAAGAATATTAAGAATAATGGTGGTTCCATGGCAACAAACAACACTTTCTTATACAGTTAAGTTTAATAATTGTACTGATGAGGAATCTCAGTTTCCATGTATTTACCTCCTCAGTTACACTTGCTATTTGTACCATGTATTTACTGGATAAATATGTACTACTACAGGGACTAAAAGAAAGGGTTTACCAGACGTCTGCATCCACAACACGAAGGTGATTGGAATAATCTCCCCTCCCCCCCCTGCCAGTTCATTTCTAAAACCTGCTGGTCAGCTGGAAGGTGGAATGTGGCTACGGTGTGCTGCTTTGATCCATATAGCACTTTGATGTATGCCAGATATCCCCTTGAGACTTGGCTCTACTGTGAACCCATTAATATTATCGCTATTGTTATTTATTTACAACCACCGAGGACTGAGCAACCTCCCGCGCCAGCAGTTGGTTCCCATTCCCACACTTGTAATGGTGAAGCTGGGCTTACAAGAGCACTCGGTCATACTCTCTCATTCTTTCTCTCTCTCCTGCTTGTTCTGACAGTTTGCCTTATGAAGTTAACCTGGGGATCTGGGTAATAAATCAAAGCACCTTGGTCATCTGGTTGATAACACCTCATACTCAGCAATTATCTGTTGAATCAGATTGGTCACCGCAGCTCCGGGGAGCCATAAATCTACAGCACCTTCTGATCCCGCTGATATATCCAAGGGAAATGAGGATGGCGAGGAAGCTCCTGACCTGTGGTTGTTTTTTTCAAGAGAGAGAGAGAGAGAGAGAGAGAGAGAGAGAGAGAGAGAATGCTATCTGGATATTTGGGAGGAATTTCATATTGAATGTATTCCTCAGACACACTCAATTTCTGGGTATATACAATATAGATTACAAAAACAAACAGTTTGTGTCTCACGGTCTCTCTTTGCAATATATTCAAGCGACGCTGTGACATTTTCCATCTTTCTCTCATCAGTCGCCTCATCACAGTGCAAATTAATTTTCCGTATTGACTCTTTCCAAGAAGTCTCTCGTTGACATTGTCAGCACCTTTAATTGAAACCGATTTGTTTGTCTTACTGTTCGTCACCACAATTTGGTTTCACTTAGCAAGCAGTTAAATCGAGTAAATATGATTTTTTCTTTTCCTCCACTGTCAGACGAGTTACTGGTGAGGCAAAGTAATTGACCAAAGCTGAAAATGTCACGGTATCCCTTTAAACAGGGGCAGTCAATTAAGAACCAATTCTTCAATGTACAGTGACAGCCTAGCCTTGTACTGCGGCAACTCCATCTCCCACATACCTTTTTCTCCTCCTGACTCATAACCTTAATTTGAATTGCAATTCACAATCCGACTCATAACCGAGTGCCTCTAGCATCCAGTCCGGTGTGGATAGACTCAGGGGTTGTTTTTTTTTAACTCTTCCCTGAGGAACATACCATCTGCATGACAAAGCACTCCCCGGGCCTGCCTCCTCTATTTCACCACTGCACGGTTCAATGGGTGCAGTTAGAGGTGATAAATGATTTATTTTCCTCTGTGTTCGCCGTAGTTGCTCGACTTTGCCCAAGCTGTTTCCACTCATAACACCGTATGATTTATGTGGGAACGTTAAATTCTCTCGACTTTGGGCTTTTTTAATGCTCTGCTGCATGGAGTAGATGATGTGATATAAATCCACGACTTCAGCTACGTTAAAAAAGAAAACGCATCATCCCCCGCAAATAGTGATGGGAATTCCGGCTCTTTTCAGTGAGTCAGATCATTTGGCTCAGCTCAGCAAGAAGAGCCAACTCTTTCGGCTCCCAAACGGCTCTTCATTCAGTAGCACTTCTAGTCAGCCAAATTAAGCAACATTTGACCTATGGTAGGTATGTGCACATCACAATTGCGCCCGCCGCCCTGTAGTAACAAGTTACATCCTTGCAGTCACTTTCGCTACACAGTAATACCTTAGTTACTTTCCCATTTGGTGCAAGAAATAAATAGGCAAGATTCTTCTGAGGTCATATTGCTGGTTAAAAAGTGGGATATGACAAGAATATCCTAGTTGTAAAACAATAATACCACACTATTAATGAAATAGTATGGATAATAAATAATTATACAACACTATACAGATAAATATATTTCAATTTATTTCATATGACATAATATAAAACTAGAATTATTGCTGCTACTGCTGCTGCTGACTACTCACGCATTTCTTTTTTTAGGATTTAAATGTCCCACTGGTTGATTCATTTATTAATCCATCAGAAAATTAGCAATGTTTGCATACAATCATCACAAGAGAACACATAACATGTCATATAATAGGACACTGCAGTTTATTCAGTTTATTCAAAATCGCGTACATCACACAAGCAGCGATGTGTTGGGCATTTGTAATCTAAGACTATTATTTTGTATGAAGTATGTTTGGTTATTTGTGGTCTCTTACTTTGAAGTTTTCTGGGAAGAAGTGCTCGCTCCTAAATTCCGGTGTAAAAATGTCGCTATTCTTGCTGGATTTGGCTCTAAAGCAGTGGTGTCCAATCATGTGCCATGGAGGGCTGAGAGTATGCAGGTTTTCACTCCAACCAAAGACTACAGCAGGTGATTTCACTGATTAGTCCCTCCTCTCTGGTTCAAGGTGTGTTAATCAGTGAAATCACCTGCTGTAGTCTTTGGTTGGAGTGAAAACCTGCATACTCTCGGCCCTCCATGGCACATGATTGGACACCACTGCTCTAAAGTACTATTACCAAACAAGTAAGACGTTTTTTTATTATATTCAACTCATAAATTATAGGATTATCCTATCATTCTGTTTTGTATTAATTTACTAAAAAATGAATGACGTGTGTCGGTGACTTGGAATTGTAACGCCTCCTTTGGGCCAATCAGTGTAATTTTTGAAATGCTGGAACACAGTGGTGAGATGCATCATTCCACCAAGTTTAATCAAAATTGGCTCAATGGTGTCTAATATATTGTGTGTGATGCACAGATGAATGAATGAGCAAACGGACAACGTAGCGCCCCCCAAGGGCGAATCAGTGTAATTTTGAAACTACGAGATCAGATTGATGAGACGTGTCTTTCCACTGTTTCATCAAAATTGCATCAGCGGCGTCCGATACATTTTGTGTGACACACAGACAAATGAAGTAAGATGCATCATTTCCCCCCTGAGGTTTGCCAAAATCGCATTAGCATGCGTGACACATGGGAGAACGAACAAACACATTACGTAGCGCCCCCCACTGGCCAGTCAGTGTCATTTTGAAAACACCAGATCGCCACGGCGAGATGCATAATTTCCCCCCGAGTTTCGTCGAAATGGATTTCATGGGCGATGGGACGAATGGACGAATGGGTGAACAAACGCACAGAGACAAGCCCCATTTTTCATCGAGGGGGATCGCAAACTTATTCCTCTTCTTTTGGAAGTTTTTTCACCCACTCTCGAGCCCAGAGTCCATTAAACCAGCATGCTGCACTTCTCACCGCGCTCCTCCTATATGTCAGCAATGCTCAACACTCAGACATCTTCCTGTTGTAGGTGCATCCTCCTGCTCCGGCATATCAGTTCAGTTTTCCTCTTATAATGCGGTGACGTTTTTTGGCCCTGCGGTAGTCTGTCGGCGGTGTTTTGTCTGAACCGCCCGAAATCTGGTTCCCGTCAGCGCCGATGTTGTCTTCGCCGAGACAGGAGGCCAGTCCTCCTCCTCATTATGCGTGACCTCCTCCCGGTTTGTCTCCACCTGCCCTTGCATCCTGCCCTCCGCTGTCTGTCACGCGGCATAATCATATTCACACAGTGGAAATCACATTACATATTAACTGCCACTGTGGAAGAGTTCAGGGCAGTGGCTGGACAAGCCTAATGAATGCCTAACCAGCGAAATGACAGTAATAATGGCATGAAAGAAGGGTCCCGAAATATCCCAAGTTCTCCTCCATCTGTCCTCCTTCTCTTCCTGCTTCCACCGCGTAGTAAATAATACAGTACGTGTCACAATATTGCCTCCACCCCACATACACAGTCAAGGAAAAATCAAAATACTGCCACTAAGGTCAGACGATATATTGGGCTTTTATTAAAAAATGATTGGCACGTCTGCGTTAAATATTTATTGTGGAATTGATCAATACACTGGTTGTCTATGGGAAGCCCTAAACCTGAATTCATTAATAACAAGTATGCATCAATGTGTTTCTTTTATTCTTATTCAATAAAGTTTTTTTGGGGGGGGGGGCATGGAAATGGTCAAATTCAAAGGTACTGAATGTACCAGCAGCTTCAATCCAAAAAATGTCAGTATCGGCCTTCGATAACTTATATCGGTCGAACCCCAACTGTCACTGCGGGTGCAGATCAATTAAGTCAAAAGGTCTTCGGTGTGCGCTGGAGAGAGGAGCAGAGGGAAGGCTGCGTCTGATGGGGTCAACGTGATAACTAAAGGAAAGATCACATCACCCAGACGATCCAAAGCCTAGTGAATATTCATTAAATCCTCCACAATAAGAGAGAATTTAATCTGCCAATTTAATTATGAGGCTGGCGCACAGGAAGGCTTTGGTCTAGATTCAGTTTCCCCGGGAGATTCGCCCTCTATCCCTCACTCCTACGATGAGAGAGAGAGAGAGAGAGAGAGAGAGAGAGAGAGCAGCCATTTGACCAGCAATGAAGGGAGGCCTGGCCTCACTGCCGCTGCACATACCAGAGGAGGAATAATGAGTGAGGGATGACAAGGGAAAAGAATGGAACAATACAGCAGCGTGGCCATTACTTCTCTGCGTGGCCTATTATCCTGAGAAAACAAGCAGCATCCCACGCCGCAAATTAGGACACAGGGAGAAACAGGGAGTTATCGGGGATGGGGAATGATATTCCCGTGCAAGGATGCAGTGTCAGTAATAGCTTTCAAATAGACTTTTTACGATGATGTTCCCAGGCTCTTCTGAGCCTCTGTACTGTAGTGGGGGTGAGTGATTGTGCAATAAGACGCGGGGCTGGCTCGGAGGCAAGCCAAGGGGGGTGCTGAAGCGCCGAGTCGCTTCTGATTTGAGAACATGTTGAGCATGTGTAGAAAACGAATTACGCTGCGGTAGTTTCTCTTGTTAATTGTCTTGCAAATTAATGCAACGTACTTTTCTCCGTTCTTTAAATGCAAACATCTAATTAAAATGTATAAATCGAAACATTGCACCATTACTCAGAAAAAAACATTATACACGGTAATAATTGTGGTATCTTTCAAGCAACAGAAAGTTTCTGGACCACAGCCCCACCTCTTTGGCGCCATAAGACCCCTGGCATCCCATAATTAAAGTAGTAATCCATGACATCTTAATATGAATAAATGTCTTTTTTGCTACTCTCCATTGCCGATTGATATAACACAACAGTGATCTAATCACCCGCTGTCAGGCACCGGGAAACAGGAAATGATGTGTTTTACGTTTCCGGTTTGTTTGGAATAAAAAGAAGAACTGGGTAGTTAGCATGAGCAGCGATAGCCACCGTGGCTGAGCAAGCAAAGAAAAGAGCGCCGTCTACAGAAACTCAAACTTCATCAACAGAAAAATCACAGGAACACCACAGAAATTAAACAACAAACAACAAGAATCTCGGAGATTATCAGTTTAACAGATGATGACGGTATATATTTCATTAATTATCATCTCTTGAGACAGCTATGGCCTCATCAAGTAAATCTCTCAGTGCCACACCATTACATGGAAACTTATTCAGCTGAAAAAAAATCGCTGCTGGTTTGCTGGTCAAACTCTACAGCAAATGTCATATTCAGCTTCCAGCCCACATCCAGGCAGCCTCTGTTTTGAGACAGCCCTGTGATTACAGCGGACGGGCAATACTGTTGAGCATCTGTTGAGCTGGTGAACTCGAGCGGCGGGAAGAAGAGATGCGTAGCAGAGGTGATTCAGTTCAGTTGTTCAGTTGGGGCTTTCAATTGCTCACACTGCTCTACACACACCGCACGACCCCACTCTGCGGTATCAGACAACAGCCCTACAGCCATGAGGACACAGCATTTGTATATATACGGCGCTATTACACCTACGAAAAAACCCCGGGTAATTCAACTGGAAAGGCTCACGGCGAATTAGACCATAGGTAGACGGATGAAGCTATCAAGATCATGTCTTTTTTTCGCATTAACCATGTTTGTACCATTGAAAAACCTTTGGGATTATTCTATTTTTTGGTTAAGATAAATATTTTTGATAGCAAGTTGATTTACATGCGTTTGAAATGTATCGTGTGGAGATGCAATACTATAAATGTGCATGGCAGCAAGTTTGTTTGGTAATCTGGTAGCATGTATTTCCATGGACTGCTGTGTGCACCTACATGGGTGTAACAATACAATGTGACGTGTTGATACTGTTTGTACTTGCATTGTGTTACTCCCTTGTAAGAGCATTATGTAGGGTATTAGGGTCTTATTGTGTGCTTGCAATACTTTGTCCATAGGTTAATACATTGGATTAGCGCCATTGTAAAGCAATGTATAGCCTGGGTATCCCATCTTGTTCCTATTTTTCTCCACGTACTGCCTGTAGTGAATGAAAAATTTAAAAAGTAGCACCCAGTGGACCTGTTTGTGATATAACACAATACAGGGATAATGTAGGTAAAGTGAGTCAGCATCAAACCACAATAACAAAATGAGAGAAATGAGATAAGATGGATCCTGTAATTTCAGGAAATTCAAAAAGATGATTTAGCGTGTTGAAATGCCATTTGTGGGTTTTTTTTGTAGGATTCCTTGAGGCCCCGCGAGACAAGGAACGCACGTTAAATTTTTTTTAACCGTACCTCAGCGGGGCAGCAGAGGGGATAACAAGAACAGAAGGAGTTAAGATCCCAGTGCGCAAACGCATCAAATGGCGAGCAAATGAGTGGGAAACAGCACCCGCCGCTATCATGTCTCCAGGCGACGAGGCTTGTCGTCTCACGACAGGTTCGCAGTGGACTGATATTCTTTTGTGGCAGAGGATTTAGAGGACCTCTAATCTACTGCTGTGACATCAAATGTAAAGCGCTTATGCGCGGTGTTACTCGCACACCCGTATTAATAGAGCGACGGCAAGCCATGCGGGCCTACTGGAGGGAAATTAATGGTCTTGTTTGGATAAGCTCGGGTCCCCCAGGTCTTCCTCCGTGGTGAAAAAGAGCTGAAATAATTCACAATAAAAAAAAATATATATTACATCTACAGTTGTTTGAATTTCACTCTGCTCACCGGCCCGGTTTAGGGAGAGTAATGGGCCGGAGGTCTCGTTTTGGTTGACAAGTTGACCTTCTGCGTCTGCTGGGATTCTCCGCAGATTACTCGGGTGAACATCTCCCCGCTGTTTTTTCCCCCCTATTTTAACGGCGGGGTACCTGTTTTTGTTGCCAGCGGCAGGAAACAGGTCACCTGAAGACAATCGCGTCAGGCGGCAGAGAGATATGAACAACAATCTCATCTCTCTCTCTTCTGCGTTTTTTATCTGTTTTTTTAGTGCGCGGTGGATGCGGGGGTGTAACCCTCCTGGGCGATCAAGGCCTCACTGCACCAAAGTAAAAGTGTGAGAGATAGAAAACAACAACTGTGAGCACAGTTCAATATTAAGGGGTTATACAAATCCATTTGGGTTATGACCGTGAGCCAATGAGGCAGAATGATCATATTTACACTGCGGGCTATGCGGGGCAGAGGCAAAAGGATTTTAATCAAATGCAATGTAACCTTTTTATACCCTCTGGTCAGGAAAGAACAAATATTTAGGGAGCTGCAGGCAACTGACTTATGGAATTTCAATGAGCAGTGCTCTTCAAGCTGCTGCTTCCCTCCGTAAGGCCCAACAGCGTGATGTTTTACTTTTATACCCACTCAGAAAGTAATGCCACTTCTTCAAGCTACTTTCAAGAGTGCTCATACAGAGAAGGTACAGTTGAAGTGATTGATCTGCCGTGAGGAAAAAAACGCTACTCAATAGATAGATGCTGTCTGACTCAGGAATTGATCAGGCACCAACACACTTTTGCCTCCCAGTCAAAATGACAGTTCAATTAAGACAACTTTAGGAGAAGTTTTTATATC
>CABFOQ010021605.1:0-26409 GCA_900660455.1 Gephyroberyx darwinii | reverse complement strand
CATGTGAAACGTATGCACATGCATTCAAATACCTTCGCCTTCCCATGCACGGCCAAACACACTCTCTCTCACACACACACACACACACACATACACACACACAAAGAAATATGAGGAAAACTAGGCCCCTGTACTATTTTTGGGTGAGCTCTTTTAGTTTTCTGTTTTTGCCCTCCTTCCATCCTCTTGGCCTCAGGACAGGGAGATGAGGAGCAGAGGAATACATTTCAGACAGCAGACAGCATAGGTTGAGGGCCGAGTGATCGCTGAAGTGATTTCCAGATTACCTCAGGGGCATGTGCATTCCCAAACCAATCTATCAATATAGGACACTTACTTCAACTCTCTTGCTTTCTCATAGAAGTGACGGCAACTCTACAGGTCAACGCGGCGCTGAAAGATCTTTAAAAAGATGCGACTGTAAAATAACCTGTTAGTGAGAGCAGCTTGTTTACTGTCAGATAGAAATGAGAGCTGGTCTCAGGTCAGGTGATGTAACTGACTGACATTCCATTACTGACAACAACAGCGTCCAATAGAGGGTGAGAAACTGTGAGCCCAGGAAATACTTGGGACGCAGCCATCCCTGCTTTGCACACACAAAGGCACACAGAGCCCGATAAAGAGCAGCACAGTGGAAGATCACGACCCCTTGCATACCACTGCATTCTACGGGCCACGGCCAATGGAGGAATTCACAAAGAAATTGTCCACGCTATAACTAGCCAATTACAATTCCTCTGATGAGGCATCTGGCCTGGGTGAAGCATGGCTGAGCTGCTCAATACTCCGCAGTAGTGGCCGGCTATGAAGATTGATGTCAGCAATTCCTCTACAACAGAATGGACTCAACAATACCCGCCTCGATTAAGGGTTTAATTTGTCTCCCCTTAAATTAAATTCATTATCATTAAGCACTGGACAAATCTCAATTGAATAACACTGCGTTGCTGTTAATGAAATTGGGCTGGAAATATATGGAAGGCAGATAAAACTTTGCGAAGTACTACACTGTCAAATTTACAATATAATAGCTTTATAACGGTGCAGATCTCATAATTCACGATGGGGCTTATCTTTAAGCCCCAAGCTTCTGGCTTCCAATAAGCCAGGGCTGTCTGGATGCTTTCAGTGACATTATTGGCTTATGTTACGGCAATTGCCAGCTAGAACAGACTGCTATCCAAACACACTGGAGTGATTACACTGATAGGAGTACATTCATTAGCTAGATGGACACTAACTCACAATAAATAAAGGGATAATTCACACATATTATGGCAGCTTTGCCTATACTTTAATATATCTGTCATTTCCCCCTGGTTCTTCCTCCACCGAGCTTCTCTGCTAGGCATTATCACCACACCTAATGAAGTCAAACTGAGGTGCTGATTAGAATTAAGCATGACAGGCCACAAGTGATGGGGAATGTAATGTCCTACATACGTAGCATTGCTTTGAAATTTCATCATTAGCATTGGTGCTGGAAAAAAAAAAATTCAATGAAGTGTGAGCATGAAAGACTTGGCAGATATGAGAAAGAGAAGGGAGGAGAGAAGCGAGAGAGATGGAGGCACGGAGAGGAGAAGTGAGTGTATGTGTAAGAGAGACATGAGACAGCGAGAGAAAGAAAGAAAAGAGCAGGTGTGTTTAAGGAAGGGAGAGAACAAAACAGAAGTGGAGGTTTGTGTTGGAGAGGGTTTCTCGCCCCTGACTGCCTGTGGTTGACAGTCTTCTCAGGAAGAAGTGCTGCACTCCTACTGAGGCTCATAATCCTCTCCTCCCACACCCAGTGGCCCTGACTCTACTTCCACTGTGTCACAGCTAATGGAAACTGGCAGTGAGAGAAAGAATGTCTCTCCTCTTTTTACTTCTCTCTCTCTTTGCCTCTATCTCTCTGTCTGTTTCCTAGCTCCAGCACAGCATAAATCCAATCTACTCGGTGCTGTTATTCTGTACAGTGGACAGTCTGTTGGTGTGCTAGGACAGGGGTTTCCAAAAATACTTTTAATATCAGGGACTGCCAATTGCATTTGCATCAGGCCATTTTTTGTTGTTAGATGTGGGCCGTGACAGCGGGGAGTGAAACCTATGGTTTGAAAAGACATTTCTCATTCTGTCATTTGTGGTTCCAGCAAAACTTCTAGCAAATTAAACTCAATAAATGATTGCACATTTTGCTGGGGACCACCTGTGACTCCTAAAGGTCCCAGGGCCTCATTTTAGAAACCACTGTGATGGGACAGTGGTGCGGTGAACTTAAATGCTGTACAACCGCGCACCCTGAGCCGCTAAGCTGAAACCTTGAAAAATTAAACAGCTAAATGGTAAAACATTCATAGAAGTTGACGTGTGTCCAGGCGCAGGTTGTTAGCCGTTACAACAGTCGCCCCCATGTGTGTGAAACAGTCCTGCCACCTCCTCTGGTCAGGTGACTCCCATTGGACTCCCATGAGGGAAAGGCATGTATTCCAGCATGACCCCCACCTCCCCCTCACCCACACCCTCTCTCTTTCTCTCTCTCTCACACACACACACACACACACACACAAAGAATGCTTATCTGTTCATCCCTTTAAAAAAACACCAAGCCTAACTGAAGGCAGCATTTACAGGATAGGCATCTGTTGTCTGTTCTACCAAATAGCATTGCCATTAATAACATCCTGACAAGTCCAGGAGTGGGAAAAAAAAGACTTTTGAGCTCATATATTTGAGTGGTATACTAGCCTATAAGCACAGAATAATCACTGCTTTTCCTCAGGCAAACCTCTAAAACTGTAATGCCTAAAATAGCCCCAATAAATTTCGTGTTAGGGTCAATGATCTATGGAATTGGATGTAGGTCCAGTTAAGTGTTGTGCCTGAAACACTTAAAGCTGGCTAGCATTTAAATAGCGTGCTGGAGATACAGAGACATTATGGCCCTACTTTTATCATCAATAATGCAAAATAGGCAGAATTTGAAGGCAGCAGGAGGCATGATATAAAGCAGAAATATATTACAGGTACATTATAGTGATACTCTAAGAGATAAAGTATAAAAACACTAACGAGCACCACAGACTTTTGGTCTTTGGAGTTTTATGGTTGAAGGTAGAGCTTTTATCTCCATCATAACTATGTGGTTTAGTGCCAGGCTGGTAAGCCCCTCTGGTCCTCCTCCACTGACCTGCTGGTAGTTCTCCTCTTCAGGTTGGAAGCTGTTCTCAGTGGGCTGGAACCTCAGGTTGATATGAGGGAAATTGTGAAGCCAGTAAGTCCACCAGGGAGCAATGTAATCCACCCGTGCCGAAGACATCCCTGCCTTAAAAGAAAAAAAAAAGTTAGGCTAAATTAGCCTCCCTTTACTAAACGGACAGTTTGTCCAATCCCGGATATGTTAACCCCGTCTCATGTCAAACAAAGGCAATGAAGAAGCATGCTCATGTATGGGGAGGACACGCTCAGCCGCACGAGACAAAAGACACGAGAAGTCCTGAGGAGACAGCAGTTGTTGTTGCAAAGTGAATAATTCCGATAGGATTTTTTCATGGAAGGGTTAGGGTCACACTGCGCCCATGTCTCCGTTAGCGTGATAACAGCCGCTGATCAGACAGCCGGTCCCAACGCACGCCGCGGACACGGAGAGTCGCCAACGGGCACGCGCAAGGATAGTAGACACAGTAATGACGGGAGCGCGCAAAGAAGCTCATTTGAGTTATCCAGAAATATGTCTCCCGGCCTGACTGAGAACCCTACGTAAAGCATGTTACTTTATTAAAAACAGTAACAATATGCTCACTGTGTTGCCCTACAAGTCTTATTGCAATATTTTTATGGGGCTCTATGAAGCTACTGCACCACCTAGTGATATAAAGGATATTGCAAGTAAACTTTAGCCTCCAGTGCTTCCGTTATATTAATTCCTTACTATGACTAAGATATTATGGTCGTCAGGATGACTCACCTGATGCACCATCAATCTCAGGTTTGATAGTACTTGAATGGTCCCACAGGGAGGTCAGAGGTCAGGGTGAGCTACATATCAAAGCCTTGGTCTGAGACAGTGTTTCTCAATGTCTGAATTTGTGTCATCGGGAGGTTGAAACAGGTTCCAACATTATTCTGGAGAAATTATTCTACATTATACATTGCCTGTCTAATGTTGGACAGGAGGAAAAATTATTAACAGCTTCCATTGTTAGTGGCGGTGGGAAACCTCCCTGACAGAAATAGTTCTCAAATAATGTAAATGGAGTCATTGTATCACGAGGTTCTCAGTAAACTGGTGAAAAACCTAAGCTTCATCTTTTCCCACGCTGTTGAAGGTTACCCACCCATTTACTTCGGGATCTAGCACTGGGCTTTGAACATACTCGAACATTTCAATCTTGTTGGCGAGCTCACGTCTGACATCTTGTGGACAAACGTCAAATGACAAGCCTGGCTATGATTGCAGGTAATTTGTATCATTTGCATTCCTGTATAAATGGCTCCTAAAATATGGTCTGATCTTTTTATCATGTAGGTACACAGTAATTAACACCAAAAAAGTGTACTTTTACATCTTTATATAACATGTTCAAACATTAACAGCTTGGATTGGAAAAATGTGAACCATGATAATTAGTAACTGGTGGAAACTCCTAGCAGCAATAACCTCAACCAAACATTACCTGTAGTTGCTGATCAGACCCATGCAACAATTAGGAGGTATTGTGGACCATTCCTCCTTAAAGAACCATTTCAGTTCATTGATATTTTAGGATGAACAGGTTGCTTCAGGTCATGACACATTTCAATAGGGTTAAGGTCAGGACTGACTGGGCATGACACAACCTCCGTTAAGCATCAAATCATGGATACAACTTGGAATTCATTGTTGCCTCGATGATTGAAGCCGCCCAGGCCCCGAGGCAGCCCCAAACCATAATGTACCCTCCACTTCAGACCTTTGAGATCATACTTTTAACCAAACTTTGTAGGGTTTTTATGACAGAATACTGCTAACCTACACCTGAATGCCATCTTGGATCACCTGACTCCAATTACCCCCTTTTATAGAAATTATCCTTCAAAAGGTTCACATACCTATTCCAGCTTAGACTGCTAATGTTTGAATATGTTCAATAAAAGCATGTAAAAGTACATTTTCTCTCATTTGTTAAATCACATTGCATTTATGACTTAGGTTGTCAGACCATATTTTACGTGTAATTTATCCAGCTAATTTTAGAGGGTTCACAAACTCTTTACTGTATGCACACATTCATTGACACACATTTAAGCCTCTGCACAAAATACCTGTCACATTTCAAGTGCAGTTAATAAATCAGAATGTCGGCATGGTGTTATATAGCATACACTAAAAACCAAACAGACAAAGAAATCAGTTTTCCAATTTTTATTACAATAATTTGTACATAAAGGTCCTATTTCAGCTCCTTCACAGCCAGACCTGCAAGGAAAAGACAACATGTTAGAAAATACATCATAACAAGCAAGTCATTGATTAGTCCACAACACTGATCAGGAGGCACTTTTTCAGTACCCAACTTTCTTGAACCCTCATTTTCTCTTGTGCACGTTTACATTATTTCAGAAGATGGTGGATTTAACTACTTGATCTATCTTTACCCTAGCGAGCACATAAATGTATTCTGTATTCTAAGCCTGCTCCACTTGTGCAACTTTCTTATGACAACCTCTCCTTTTTACCCAAGTTGAAAACAGAAAATCGGCCAATGCAAACATGTTTGAGTATTTCTGACTACAGGAGCGACGAGACTAAAATATAGTACACCGGTCTCAACTGTGACAGAACTTCCATTAACATGAAACAGAACAGGCATGTGTTCCTCAAAGTCAATGCACCTTTCAACAGCCTCACTACCAATCACCAAATGACAAGTCAAATGCAGAGCAAATTAATGTTAGTGGACCGGTGGAACTGACGTTTCTGGGACAAATCGAAACGCAGCACTTGGTCCATCCTTATTCTAGCAAGCGTGTAAATGCATCTCTGGCACAACAGCCTGAGATGTTTGGACAACTTGCTGACAGTAAACGCACCCGCTTCTACCTCATTCAAACATCACCTGCTAGAAATCAAAGGCAAACTGTTTGTTTGGCAGTTGTGTCACCTGCGTCAGTTTGAAGGCTACAATTTGGATAAAATAGACTGCAGAGGACATTCATTCGCAACACTGTCTGTAGCCAGGTGGCCCAGCTGAATTAGCATTTCAATTACCAAGGATAGCGGTTTTTCTGCTACAATTGCCTTGTAGAAGACTAACATTTGCGGTCAGAAGTTTTGCTCCAAAGTCAGTTTGTGGCTAAATTTAGGAGCTTTCTAAGAAGCTGTATAGCCTGATACAATCCCACACAAGAGCAGGAGAACCTAAGAGCTCAGTTCAGGCACCTTCTTATTATAATATATCCCTGTGTGCCTTAGAGAAATCAATAGCCAAATGACACACGATGGTTCATGCAGGTGACCTTTAACTGCCATTTAAGTAATGAAAATTGCATGTTCTCTCCAATTGACAGAGGTAGGGTTACAAAAGTAAGGCATCAAAGTTTCTCACAATTAGAATGTTAACATTTCAGGTTAAAGGTCACGTACACAAACCCTTCAGTATGTTACTAAGTTGTCATGGTTCTCAACTAGGATCAGATCTGTCAGAATGCAATCCATCTCCATCCAAGCTCATCTTGTATTTCTGCTCGCCACAGAGCTTGCAACGGCTAACAACTAATTTGGTGTTACTGGTACTGACCTGGGGGCAGGGACTGTTTGAGCTTCTCGGCCTTCTCCTTGTCTGTGATGACCAGGGTGTACAGGTACCTGCTGCAGCGCACCTTGAACTTGACATTGTCCTTGTTCTTCTTGATCTTTACGGCTGTACATAGATGAAAAATAAGCTTATGTTCTAATGAAATCCTTCAACAAAAACACTGTTAAGTAGTGATCCTATTAAATGTGGACCCACCACTACAGGCAGGTTAGACGGAGCAAGAAGGCTGAACTTACACTTGGCATCCTTCCTCCTGGCTGTCAGCAGAAAGTCTTTGATTTCTTCAATCTTTCGTGGCTGTAAAGAAAAAAGGGATGGAATGACAAAATTATTAGGACAGATACTCACCCAAGAGTCACCAAATGAGAAATCAAGTGTAGAGCAAATTAATGTTAGTGAACCGGTGGAACTGACGTTTCTGGGACAAATCGAAACGCAGCACTTGGTCCATCCTTATTCTAGCAAGCGTGTAAATGCATCTCTGGCACAACAGCTCGAGATGTTTGGACAACTTGCTGACAGTACACAGCCATATGATGAAAGACTCCCAAAGGGTCCTGTAGCAGGGCTAACGCATCCGCTGTTACCTCATTCAAACATCACCTGCTACAAGTCAAAGACACGAACAGTTTTGCAGTTGTGTACCCTCTGCAGTGTCATGGCTACAATTTGGATCAAACTGTAGATGACATTCATTCACAACACGGTCTGTAGCCGGGCGGCCCAGTTGAACTAGCGTGAACTAGCATGGCTAATGCTAATTAGCGAGGGTAGCCACATTTAGGCTATCTGCTGGCTAACTTAACCGCACAAAGTCAAGAGTTCTTTCAGTGCGTTACGTCCACACATGTCTAGTAGAACACGTTAACGTGGAGTTCGCTAGCAAAGCATTACATAGGAAAACAGCCCATACCATGTTGCCGTGTCTGCGGACTGAGTCCTGCGGGAAGGCAGAGAAAGATGGAGTCAGTTTGTGGGTTATAACATCTTAACGAAATGCGTTGACAATCAAATGACTATCAAGCCTCCGGGTTCATAAGATACTAAATCATGATTTTACATAAACGGGAAGAAAATTATTAATGGTAAAGAGGATGGTTGATGATTGAAATAATCATTTTGTGTACGTGCAAAAGGGAAACTCACTCAGTCTGCCAGAGAGGGGATGAAAAGGGGTGGAACTTCCGGTTAATTCTCAATTTATACTGACTACGGCAAGCACGGAGGACAAATGTCTGGAACACACTATAGCGTTTTTACTGCATTAGTGCAACCTTCTCGCGACTAGTACGTGGACCTGTTTGGATTTTTTTTAGTACTTTCAATATATTAACCTGTCAGGAATACTTTGTTTCTGTATTTTGTGTTAAGAAAAACGCATTAATAATACTTTAAAAGGGTGTCTCATTGTGTGTTGCCCACCTTTCTTTTCATAAACCACAGGTAGCTTTTAAGTTGGACCCCAATTTTCAAGGTAGGAAGGACAGTAAATCAATATCTTCCATATTCTGTAATTTACTCTATTCTCAAAATATGATAACCTCATACTTGAAAACTGATTCTCAACGATTTTATGTCGAGGACCACAACATAAATAGGGTATGTGTAAAAATTGTATAGCCGCTTCTAAACAGTTAGAGAGTCGCTGAGACGATCTCATGTTGCTAAAGTGATAGGCATTTTTCATTACATGTTGCATTGTAGGTATTTAGCTGATGCTCTAAAGCCATCACGATGTAGAATCAGTGCGACAATATGTTTCAAATCTGAGATCACCAATGTTAAACACCTAAGTAGCATTTACTGCTTTTTCCAAGTATGTCATACTGAACAATTCATGCAGATGTATTCCCGTTGGATTCTGGTGTTCAAAGTTTTCAAGTGTATGTATGTACAGTATGCAAATACATATGTACGCATGTTTGTATACTCAGATTTGATAGCATAATCTTATTCCATAACCCTATCCTTCCTACACCCTTCATTTAAACCTGCTGGTCCATGATTCTGGCTCCTCTGGCCAGGGGAGACAGGTTTATAGGGTCAACCTCTCAGTTTATCCATTTCGTGCTCAATTGGATGTATTTGTTACCTTTTTCGCTTTCCAAAGGTGAAGAGACCATTTTGAAGTTAACAGTTTGGCACAGAAATTAAACACAGAAGCTGAGGCTGAAATCGCCTGACAGCTAACACCTCTGGAAATTGGATTTTGCCAGCCACATCAAGGACTTTGCAGCAAAGAGGGGAAAAGAGGGGGGGGGAAAAATAAAGGTACTGGCGTATTTTGTTTAGTTGCCTTCCAATTGTCATGTGTTATATGGGTAATCACATGCACAGGGCAGCGTGGATGGAGGATGCATGCTGTTGTATTATGTCAAGTTGAAGGCCTTTTTTCCCAAAGATATTAGACAATAAATTAAATTCCTGTAGTTAAAACTAGTCCCGATATGTGATGTTGGGGCTAAACTAAAAGGCTTTACTGTTGGTGTCTTTACATGTGGTTTGACTCAAAACCAAATGTATATCTGTGTTGAAAGTGTTTGGGAAGGTTATTCAAAGTGTAAACCATATCTGTTACAGATTACTGATTATCTGCTTGAATCTGTAATCAGCAATATCATCATTTTAGGATTTTGTGTAAAGCTACAAGCTTTCCATGCCTCTACAACTGAATCAAATGTGCTAGAATTGTTAGTTGAGAGCCAAGAAAAAACAGGGTATGTTCTGGTAAATTAGCCTATATAGCAGCCCACAAAATCAATTTGCTTCATGAGAGGAATTAAAAATCTTTGGGTCCTCTGAAATTTGTCAGTTTTATACCATGGCATGTAATACGGTCATCAGCCTTAACTTGTATTTGCTGAGACCTTTAGACCTCTCTGTCTGACTCTCTCTCTCTCTTTCTCTCTTTCTCTCTCTCTCTCTCTCTCTCTCTCTATTTTTAAAAACGTTTTCAACCTGAAGCAAGCACACAATTTGCCTTCAGAAAATGTAACCTGTCCTAGTTTATACTTTTTACATAATCTCTACTCATTCCTTAGCAGAGATGCCCCCCACCTCCCCAATAGTCATGAGTAGTGTAGGCCTATGGTTAGTTTGTGCGAATTCCCCCATGCAACTATGCTGTAATATATTTAAGGAATAATAATAAAAAAGATAAAATCATTCTGACATGCACTTAGGATTATTATGTATTGAGGATCATTCATTTAAATTGAGATGGATTCTGAATTAACCCAGATATGAAAGGGCCACATATTGGCCTAATAAATGGACATGTTTTCGGTTGTATATTTTAGAGGAGGAACTTCCCGAGTAGCAGAATTACTGTACATTATGGTCGCTCATTTCAAAATCTTTCTGTGCTCGAGTAGTTTTATGACACCTCTGTGACTACACATATTACAACCTATCTGCTAACTTATGAATTCAATTATCTTTTATCGTCATGGCAGATAATTCAAAAAGGTAGCTGGAATAATAAGCCTTAAAGTATATGAATGCTTCAAACTGAAGAAATTCTCATCTTTTATCTCCACAGTTTGACATGGCAAAAGTCATTCCACATATTTCCTCAGCAGCAGAATGCAGTTAATGGACCAATCCTAATAGTCAGAGCCGTGACTCCGAGCTCTCGCCCTGCACCGTGGGTGTCAATTTAATTTCCTTCTCTTCATCTTTGGGTTTCATCTTTTATGTTTGGGTTTGTGATGACTTTTAATTTATGTTTGTGTAGATACATCTTGCTTGAAAGGAAGGTAGAAATCACCTTGAAGCGATCAGTGAGCCACAGTAGTGTACGCGCTACCTACAGCTTCCCACAGAGGACCTCCTGGATTTGGGTCTGTTAATGAGCCCCGTCAATTGAATGCTGTTTTAGTATTCCAGATTCAAACATGGTGGACACTGTTGTCAATAATTTACATCTACGGCTCTGCGTGAACCGAGCATCTTTGATCTGTGGAGTTTGAGTGACGCCTTAGCGAGCTTCCACAGGGACCCACTCTCTGACTTGGCATTAATTTGTAAAGACAGGAAACACCAGGCCAGTCGTTTTTAATTAACCTAGTATCTACCTGTCCGCCTGTGTTCTCAGGTCAGCTGCCCCTAGATACTCAATCAGTGTTTGTAGTACTGGACACGTTTTACCCAGGCTTTTAAATTTTGAGTAGTCCTATGTCAATCAAGGTATTAGTTGCAGTGCAGTGTGTTGCGAAAATGGTTGAGGATTTCAGAGAAAGCCTTCAGCGACTATGTAATAACTTGCAACCCAAATAACAGCTGGAAAAGCAATATAATACATACACATTGCCATATGTATGCCATTCTTTTTATTCTGTTACTGCAGCCATGGTTGTTCTATTGTACTTGTTGAAAGCCTCTAACCATCTTGTTCCCCATCACAGGGACTAGAATGAATAGTTATCTCAGCATGGCGTACTACTCTGCTGCTGAGAAGAAGATTATATTTTTCATACTGACATTCAGTCACACTGCTCGCTGATGTATATGGCGTCTATCTTCCCATGTGGGAGGGTATTATTACGTGCTATGGAAACATGCCTCCTGCTGAGCTTTACTCCTTTTTTACAGATTATAAAAGAACTAGGATCAGGATTTGCATTCACTTGTTAGAATGGAACTGCTGATTTCAGTCTGTTTTACTCCTTAAGTCACAATGTAGTAGAATTGTAGATACAGTATATATATTCATATATATATATAAAGGTTGATGGAGGGGGTTTTTGTGTATGCTTTACATTCTAAAATGAACATGGTGAATATTTTGTGTTACCAGGAGGGCTATCATCCCCTCTTGTGCACCCTTCAGTCACCCCATGCTCTTTGGTCAGTACTCTTATTTTGTAGTCTCAAGTTGTTTTTTTTATCAAGGGTGCATGGGAAGGATCTGATCAGCTTCCTACATTACAAAGAATTACTATGCTTGGTTTATCTAAAAGCGCTCTTGCACTTGCATGATCTTTATGCCAACAGAGATGCTCCTCTGTGCCAAACTGCTTGTTAAATCCAGCCTGCTTCTTTGTATTCTTTTTCCCAGACTTGCAATTCCAGTCCACTGACAATAGAGGGCACTAAGCAACCATTAATAAAGAGTCGTAGCGGCGTCTGATTCTGACTGCAGACAATGGGAGACACTGTGTACCAAGGTATTGACTCGTCACCATTTCTCAAAGTATTGGAAAGAGAGATTACTTTACAATTAATTCTGTTCTTCGGTATAAGATGTAAGTAGTAAGTAGTAACTATATGATATAATGTATCATTACTCTTTGTAATGATATGACTATGACTTCAAAGCACTGAATATCTGTCATGAAAAGTGCTATGCAGATATACATTATTATTATTACTCTTATGCTTCAAAATCTGGTTGTATCGGAGGATTTTAGGCCATTTTTAACCATGCACGTTTTGTTGGATTATAACGATAATTAAACTTCACCAAGAACACCCCAGGACACCTATCATCAGATCTAAGCTTTTCTTCCTGTCTTGTGCTCCAAGGTATACTTGAATCTTGTTTCTCATGGATCTTCAGAGGTATGGATTTTCTTTCTGCCTGCTTTGTAATTTGCATTTATAAATAACTACCAAAAAAAAAGATGGATTCAATGAACCTGCCTAGAGCAACTATTTATTTATTTACTCAGCAGCGTTTGCCAGTGAATTGATTCTCCACTGAAAAGTGAAATAATGTCATTTTAAGGGACACTTATACCTTGTATTAAAATAATACCCCCAAACGACAACCCCTTGCTGTGTAAAGACTTCAATCAGAATAAAAACGGATGCCCTTAAGATGAGGGATGATCATCCTTTGTATCAAAAATGCATAGCGCTGTTATGGGTAAACAACCCTAGCTGGGAGATCTGTTTTAACTGTAATAGACATGTAAAGCGTGGATGATGGAGTTTCTGGAGCTGCAACACAGACATTGTAGGTAATGATACACATCATTCCTGCCTGCAGGCCTGTATGGTCAACAGCAGAAGCAGCTCTGCCTGTGAGCTAATGAGTAATGCTGAGGATGGCTCTGTCATTAATCACGATTTACACAACGGGTGAAAAAGAATAAGTGAACTAGTTTACCGAACCGTCATCATTGGATTCAGATGAATTCGGTGTTGAAAGAAGGTATTAAATGTTTGTCTTACTTGAATGCATTGCGCAATGGAAATGGAGTTTTTTTAATTTATTTAAAGGATTAACTTCAGCCTAAAAAAGTTGTGATTCAATGCAGGATACCACCTCCAGTGATAATTGGAGATGAAATATGAAGGCTTATAAGTTAATGTGAAATAATAATGAATGTTATTGAAGCTATCTTGCGCCTGTGGTTAGAGATGCTAGAGTAGAGTACCTCGAAATCCTCTCGATCGCTCTCTCCTTCCCTAATCTCCCTGATCATCGATTGGATTGATTGGCCAAGTATCGATCCTTTACCGCTTGCCTTATCAGAGGCAAACATAAAGTACATCTGCAGATGAGGGGCGATTATTAGAGTCTGAGGCTTTACTCTGACAGAATCTCAATGTGAATGTGCTTAGACTTGTTAGAGTAACTAGAAAGTGTTGACAAAGTTTGTTGTGAAATTAGCAGCAGTTATCATGTCCAAAGACCCCATGTCACTGCAAACTACTTTCCAAGTCTCATTATCCTCAGTCTAAATCGTGATTTGTGTCCCAGATGTGCTGTTTAGTCGGTGCAATCTGCTGTCTTTGCCCGTTCATTACTGCAGGTTGTGTGATTTGGACCAGCAACAGTCATTCTGCCGTGTGGCTATTGGAAGCTAGCCTCTGCTACTTTTTTGGTTCCTGCAGGTTGTGTCATTTGGACCTGCAGAAACCATGCTGATGAAGCTAGACAAGCTATTACTCCTTCCTCCTCTTCTCCCTCTGCTTTGACTCCTGTGAGGTTGGTCATATCTAGTTTAAGCCTGAACTGTTTGTGCTTACTAGCCAACTGATGCTGACTGCCAGCTGTGGAAAGGATTTATGTCATGCTGTTTGTTTGCGCAGTTTAGATTTGACTCAGGTGTGACTGCATGACAGTCCGTAGGCTACAGTGAAGTGCATCACGTACAGGTAGTTCTGCTGGCTGTCCACCAGATCATGTCTGAGTCCTGCCCACCTGCCAGTTAATGTCTTTACTACCATCATTTCCCACACACTCACACTCACACACACCTGCCAGGCCAGCCTGCAGTGCCAGGAAGCCTATTGTCCTCCATGCCCTCAGATTGCCGATGCCTGCATCACTCTACGCCCACAGTGTCACTCCTGGCTGACAGCAAGCCTGTGTCAGCCAGCTAACCATTACTGGCCTTTTTAGGTACTACACAGGCAGAGCTGGTATCAGAGGGGCTTCCTGTCATTAGGGTGACTAATTTCTTTGGTGTGTGAAATGGTGTTTCTGTCAGTGATGTGCTCAGTTACAAATGCTTGGAGCGGTCTGAAGCACAGTTACTCATGTTGAAGTGTTGCTGTCATTGTACATTTTTACCGGTGCTGTCTTTTCTGATGTATGGTGTGCCACTGTGCAGCAATATTTTTACCTTTTACTAAAAAAACCCACTTTGTTTTATTTAGATTTCTTTCTGCAAGCACCATTTATGGCATTTGTTTAGAATCCTTTCCACTGATATCATCGAAACGTAACTAAATACAGCAATAATGCAAGCAGTGGCTGTGAAGTGCCACACTGTTAAGAATAGACGTTAAGTCCATCAGCATATGACTAATTGGAGATATTATCGCTATGACTAATATATCCAAAATATCCTCTGCGGCTTATAATGTTGACATAGTGAATCAGCACCACACTCCTCCCTCTCCATTTCCATTATGTTGTCCTGATTACTTCAAACTAGTGTGGTTGTGACATTGATGCCATTAGGTTAATCAGTACATCCATTTCTATATATGTCTAAATCTCACTCAGTTCTCATTACCACTGGATCATTGCGTCCTCTAATACCATGTACCTTCCAGCTGCTCTTTGTCAGTGGTAATTAGGTGATGAACTGTACCAAAAGATATTAAGATGAATTCTAAGGGCAATGGGTGGTATCATAGGATGAGTTAAGTCCTTCCTCAACTGCCCTCATTTAGCGATAAAATGGCCACAAGGTACTTTGGGAAGATGGGGCAGAGAATCTATTTTCAAATGTCAAAAACACTTCACCAGCACTTGCCATTTTGTGCATAGAGGATATTGCTGCTGCAGTCTATTGGTTTATATAGGCATATTGAAATCCCTCTCCACTTACTCCCCAAAGCGTCACTGAATATTTATCCAGTCTTTCCACCACCACGCCGTTACAGATAGAGGAGATAGGTACGAGCTTCGAAACAAAAAGGGATCTCGTTTACCCGTTCTGAAAGTCTGCAGTCTTTCGATGGAGGCATGTAAACACATTTCTTTCTCTGTGAGACTCACCTACAAACGACGCTCTGAAAAAACAGCTTAAAATGGGAGATCTTCCTCTTCAGTCACTTCTGTCACTTTTTGAAATTTCAGAGTAACGTATTTGTGGCTTTCATAATCACAGACGGTGTTAAAACCGGGTCTTAAGAAGGAATTTAGAAAGATATTTTAGCACCTTGACAGGCCAAGGCGCTGTCTTGTAGAGTGAAAACTCTCTTTTTTCTTACCCCCTCCTCTCTCTGCTGCCCCAGTTTTGACCTGTATCCATTTCCTCCATGGCAACACAGATGAGGATCAGACCATGTGTACGCCCACATGTGTTAATCGTGCAAAGTGGGTATAATAGAGGGCAGCTACTATTTATTTGAGCCACAAAGGTCGGTGTTCATATGCCAAAGGAGAGTTTGGTCTGTATGAGTTCATATTCATTATTTTCTCCCATTGTCCAAAAACAAGAGAGAATATTTGCAGACTTCTGACTCTTATTCTCACTCCAGAATAATCCAGTCTGCTCTGTGCACAAAACGCTTCCCAACGCTTCATCTTCTCATGCCCCTTAATCTGTGAAGCCACCCCGGTGTACAGCACCATATAGAATGAAGTGGAAGAGATAAAGAAGGTGAATGGGACAATAACCAGAAGGATTTCCTGGGGATCAAGACATGTTTTCCAGGCTGTGCAACAGTAGGACATCACAGCTCTGTTGGTCCTCTGTATCTGGTTTTAGAAATAGGTTCTAGATTGATAGAACATATGAAAATCAAATTGGTGGTACTCCCCTTAAAGTGCAAGACACCAATAACTATAACTTACCATAGATGTTAATGGTTAAGTGGTATATGAGAACACCAGCCCAAGCAGGAGATCAGAAAGAATAACAGTGTCCAAAATGCGAGTTGGACTTCTCTAAGAATTGTATCACTATGTTTCATTTTGAAAACGTTTTCGTGTCTAGCGTTTCAAGCATTCTCCGTCTTTCTTCCATGGACATACGCCTGGATCAAGTGACAATAACACGAGGTCGGCTTTTTCAAATGTAGCCACTCGGGAGAGCTCCATTTTCGGGGGTCGAAGACGCTGCCGTAGTGTGGACGTGGCCTGAGCCTCTCTGGAAGGTTAATTGAAAGCTCACATCAAATAGCTCAGTGTTTGTGTGTGTGTCCGTATCTGTGTGTGTGTGTGTCATCCACAATCGTATCTTAAACACACACACGTAGACAAAGAGGTCAGCATTCCTTTCACCTCCAGTAGACATTACTATGCAGACAAGTGGTATATGTGAAGGTATTGAAATATACAGGATTCCTGGTGGAGGATGAAGCTGACTGTTGCATGACAATTGCATTGTTTGCCATTCACCCACACCATTTCTCTTTGCGGAACTCACTGCAGAGCCACTGTGACAAGTGCATGACTCCCACATGAATTATGGATCATCCCGGGGGGGAAACACTGGGCCAAAAAGCTGTTAGGCCCTCCAGCCCTCTATGTGTTGTTCCACGCGCCATACAGAGTCACTTGCAGTCAGAACTAACGATGGGGAGCCCTTCAAAATACAAAGTTAAGGTCATGGTCTTCAGGATGTGTTATCGTTTGGGCCCAATGGTGCATAAAGATGAAGGACTCTAGGTTTGATGTCACTTTTTAATGTTTTTTTTTTTATTTCACAAACCCACTGAGCAATTTCACGTTGATTAGCTGCTGACGCCTAAATGGGTTATAGCCGTCTAGACTAAAATCAGGCTACAAAGGGGTTAACAATGACAGCTTAGTAAATGTCTGTGCTTAGCTTAAAAAATAAAATATTATCTTATACTCATACTGTACTATTTGATTTGATATTTACAGCTGTTTATACATTGTTTAAATATCTAATAATGTATTTACTGCTTGGTCTAGAGCTGGGCTACGCATAGCTGAAACGATCCTGGGCGATATGACGGCTAAGGCATAGATGCAATGTTGAAATTAAGTCTGGTGCTCAGTGGGAAGCATCCAAATATCAACACAGATTCTTGCCAGTTCAGATAAAGGAAGAGGTGGAGCATATGTTTGGTGTGCACTGAACAGTGAGATGAGCTCTGAGGGCCAGGGTATTGAGCTTGATATGTTTTGAGCAATATCTGAAGTAAGACACAAAATTATTATGAACAATTAAAAATAAAGTCTGAAGAGAAAAAGTCTGAAGAGAAAAAGTAAAGTATACATCTGTACAACCAGGGAAATTCTTCACTAGAAAGTTAGTGCAAAGAGAAACAGCTACATTGTAAAGACCTCTGAAACCAAATGTAAGAGAACATTGAACCAAATACTTGAGAATGGAGGTTTTCATTGTGAAGTGTTGAACATAGTTCAGCGTATTCCTGCGTGGCAAGGCTTTCTTACAGTAGTTGCAAACACTCTTTGTCCTGTCTGCTGTCTTGTTGCCGTTTTCTTCCTAACTGGAAACCCAAAATGCTGCCACACAGAAGACTTAAAATTTGACCTGTCCTCAGTTTCCTCCTCCTACTATGTGTAATCAGTCATGAGTTCAGCTGGGTTCACTGGCAGTGTGATGACCCGAGCTAGAATCTGCCCGCCTAACAAGTAATAGGAACAATGTCAAAGAGAAAAATACCATTCTGAATGTTGTTTTCTTAGATATTGGACTGTAGCTGAAATTGCAATCATTCTTCAACTCCACAAGCGTATTGTCCCATTTTTGTATTGTGAACGTTTGCTACATTCCCAACCATTGGATTTTATTTTCTCCAATAGCGAGGAAGACACAATAATAATACTTTTCCTCAGCTCCACTAATATTGCAGCGTTACATGTATGTTGTAACACCGACGAGCATTTTAGCTTCCCTCGCTGTTGCCAAAGCAGTCTCCTTATTTTCAGAGAGATCCCTTTTCCATGAGCTGACTGTCAGACAAAGTGACTGTAATGAAAGATGCCATTGAACTGTTTAAATGTTTTCAGCATGCATATAAAACACTGTGGCTCAGGGCTCCTGGCTTGGACCCAAACCATTACCCTAATCACTTTAATGGTCATGATGCAAAGTATTGGCAACTACTGAGAGGTAAGTGTGACTCACTTATAACTGCCCCCTCAGTCACACAATGCCAAGCCTCTTGCAAGCTGTGTTTGTAGATATAGCTTTACAGTAACAAGTGTTGACACCTAAAATGGTGGCGTTTTCATGCTTTTGCGTTTACTCCACTATACTCACAATGACATGAGTGGAGGAGCACACTTTGTTTGTAAGAGGAGGAAATGATAGATTAAGAAGGCAGGGAGAGGCAGGGGAAGCCTCTGAGCCGTAGCAGCAGGATTAATTCCCTTATTAGTTTCTCTCTGCTGTGATGCTACACCATGGAGGTCTAATACCATCTTTTTATGGATTTGACTCAATTTAGATTACCCCTTGCACTCTCCACAGTAAAGGAATCACACCGTCTCCCTCTATTTCTTCTGCCTTCTTTATTCCGGTGGCTTCCTCATTGCTTTGTCAGAGATGAAGCAGGAGAATTGGTGAATAAATTGGAGATTGGTGAAGTAAGATGCTATTAGGAACGAACCCACCCCACCCCCAAACACAGAAACACACCAGCAGAAAAACAATACCGCTTCTTGCTTGGCAGGATCATTAAGCCAGAGTGAGAAGTTTCTCTTTGAGTAAGAGGGCAAGTTTTTGCAGTGGATATAGTGAGTTTCAAGGTGATTAAAAAGCCATTAGCGGAACGACTCTCTCAGGTAATTCACAAGGTAGTCATTCAAAACCCAGTTAGAAACCAGGAAGGGCTCAGACTGAAGAAATGGCTGTTATTAGATGAAGATGTTATACCGAATTGCTCAAGTGAGGATGCTCCACCAGAATAGCCTGTCTCAGAGCTAAATCTCCCTCGTTTGGAAAGATGGGCTCATTTCTTTAGGCATGTTCTCCCCAAATAGTGAATCCCATTTCTGAGAAAGCTTATTTGCGGGGGAGTCTCAAGAGTGAAGCAACACTACTTTATTTAGTCTGATTATACTTTGTGTATTCTGTCAAGTTTTTTCGATTAATAAATTCAACATAGAAAGACTAAAAATCAGACGGCAAAAACGAGGCCACAGAATGTGGCTTAGATAGTAAATTCACAGCTGGGGCTATTCTCAAAAGCATTCGCTTCCCTATAAACTTTATGCCTCTATCTAGTGATCTTTTGAGAGAAACAGTCTCAGAGAAACACTTTTCTCAGAAAGTGGCAAACTATTACTGAACTCAGCAAAGCCATTATTTTGGTGTCATTCAGGGGTGCTTATTGAATTGCACACAGAGTATGCTCTTCTAATGCGTATTTGTACTCTACATTGACCACAAACTCTGCTTCTATTTCAAATTATAATCATGATGTAAATCTATTTCTATTCATGGCTTATTGGCTTCCATCTTTCATTCCAAGCCCCATTATTTTTGAAGATTACTTCATGGTATTTGATGATGTGTCTCCACCAGCCAATCTGTTTACCGAGTTTGACAGAAGGGGTAAAAGATGATCCACAAAAGACAGGTAAACGTCAGCAGTCAACCATAAGCCCTCCATCAACCTGTTATGCCCACAGAAAAGTATGAGTGGAGATCTAATTGAAATATCTATTTCAATTTGCTTCCCAGATCCACATTTCCCTCCACCACAATGCTTCCCTTGAGTCGTGGTTCAGAATATCTCAATTCCCTTTTCCTCTCTGCCTTCATGTGTATCGCTGTTCTTTTCCATCTGACCTTCTATAGTTCGAATGGAAGCTCGAGTTCCAGCACGTCTGTGAGCTGACATGAAATAGACCAGAGTATGATTATCATCCAATATCTGGCTAATTGTTGAGACAAATGAAGATATGCACCAAGAGCGCCAAGAATTCAAGCTAGAATTTAAAGCCGATTTTCAGAGCGGTCAGGCTGTCAGGAAGTTTTATCATGGCCTCTTTCTTGGCTTAATTGGTTGAATTCTCAGAACAATTGGCAAAGTCTATGTTTGATATCTCTGTCAAACCTCCAAGGCGGAACATTGTCTTCGTATATTTTCTCTTGCTTGGGTGGATAGAAGGAAAGAGTTGTTAAAATTCAGAAGATGTGCTTTTTGTAATGCAGCCTTTTCCAGACATCCCTCTCAGTGGTTCTTGGGGTCCTGAAGGTTTACTCTGCTAAGCCTTAGCTCGGCTGCCATCTTTTTAGTTTGTCTTATCCTTGCCCTGTGGTCACGTCGGTATGCATTGTGGGTATGGGTGACATCTGATCTTGGGCATACAACAGGAAATATGTTGCAGTCCAGATCAGTAGTCTCTATTTGGGGTTTGCAAAGGAAGGGAATCAAAAGTCAGTCAGTCTTCACCGTGTCATGACAGATGGCTGACTCATAGTTTGAGTAAAGTGTTCATTTTCAATTCAATTCATTTACAGATAGCTTTTTATATATAATACTTTTCCTTGAACCTGCAAGAGAGTGTGTATGAATTCAATTTAGCAGAGGTCTTGTTATCTTGTTCTCATACACATCTTAATCAAATGATATTTCTCAAACAAGATTACATTTAAAAAAAAAAAAAATCACTAATAATTTAAAATATTTTTCAAAGTTAAAGCACTAGTAGCAGTACTGACAATATCTCAAAGGACCTTAGTCATTTAGCCAATATCTGGTATTAGTTGTTAGAAGACCAAAACAATTTAATTCCATTAGGAGCATACATGTGTTAATATATGAATGAAATATATGGTGTGGCAACAATTTGAGAAAACTTTACCAACTGGTGTGTCAGAGATCTAAAACTTTTCATGTGTATCAGTTCTAAATAATGTATTCTTGAAGAAGAAATATCAACTGGGTAAAAAGAAAAATGTATTACTTTTTGATATATTATGAAAACAAGCAGCTCTTGGTAGTGGACTCAGACTTTTGGACCCTGCTGCACATTTGACATGCTATTCCATGTTTTGCATTTTGTTTTGCCTGGGGTGATTTTAAAAACAACAGGCTGGTATAATATTTTGCTCAGGCTCAGTGTATACTGCAAGCATAAATTAATTAGATCAAGTCTCAGCTCCGTTGCAAGTTTCAGGGAAATTATTCTTCAGCACCACAATGCCATGAGTATGTGCTGAATGTAAATGTATTGAAGTTTACACACCAACCAGCAGCCTAGACTAATATGATAGTCTCTCTGGTATTTATGTGAGCATTGCTTTGGTTCCTCTTTTATCTGTTGAGTGAATGGATGACCCCAAAGGACTCAGGACACATTCCCGTCGCTTGTCCCCCTATGGACGCTTTCTCTTCAACACTGTCAGGGTTTGCCCTGTTACTCTATTTGGCGCTTCATTACAAGTGTATACATTTGACAGAATAATGTTAAACACAATGGCTCATCTCTCATTGTTAAAAAAATGATCTCAATTTCAAAGGCTTTGGGAAGTTTAACCCTTCTGGGATGGTGTTCATGGTTGAGTTAAGGTTGCAGTAAGATAGGCTGATGTGGAAGTGGTAAAGACTGAAGAAAGAAGCGGAAGCAACGGCTTATGTGAATACCACTCTGAGAAATGACTCGTTTTAGGCTGTGAGAGATAGGACCAGAGTGATTCCCTTCAGACGTAAGGCCTTTATTAATGTCCCCGTCCAGGTTTTCTCTAAGGGACGCATGAACCCGAAGACGAAGCTCCCACTTTCATCTCCTAGTTAATGAGAAAAGGCCAGATAACCACTGAGCCCCTCTAGGCTTGAGCAGAGATATGAAGGCCTGGGCATGGCTGTAATCTCCTAACATAAAGCTTCACGCTTCACCACCCAAGGATCCCGGGCCACTTCACTAAGTCAATATGTATTCAAATAACATGAACAAGACATGTATTTGCTCTTCAATACCAGATGTACTATGGGGAACCCATTTGTGGGGAAGTTCATGTGTTCCCTCCCATTTACAGCACGCAGGTTCACTTTCAATGGCACGTCTGTTTTCTTAGGCTTCAACAGAGATGTATTAGTGGTGGATCAAATTGGATCAGTCAATTCACTTGTATCTGCTAATATATAGAAGGAAAGAGGAAGAAAACTGATACATAGGCCTAAATAAATTGTCCGTACCAGCTTCTGCTTTAGTCAGTATGCTAGCTAGGTCTGCAGCTCTGTGTAATATAGATGAGCTTTGTCATGGATGTTAAACATCATGGCCTCTATTAAATGCTGCATGCTGGATTTAAATGTCTGTACCATTCTGATGGATGAAGCTTGTCTACTAATACACAAGGGCCAGTAAGCATACGGTTTGTTAACTAAATCGGTTTTATTTCTCTCGCTTAATGGATGTATAAAGGTTGGAAGTAATGCAAATGGAAGGATCTGTCAACTTGTCTCGCCTTTGACGTGTTCACTAGATCAAAGATTTATTATAGAATGACATTTTCAAGAGAATACTCTTTTCCCTGTTTGATTAATTCTATCCTATCTCAGCGCTTGCTCATATGAGTTTATAAAAGATCTCAAATACCCGCTGTGCTTGTTAAATCCCCAGACAGATTCAGTCAATGCCAAATCTACTGTACATGTTTAAACAAACAAGCTACAGTAAGAAAGGAAGACTTCCCCTGTTCCCCATTTCAAGGGCTTCTGACGACACAAGAGTCATGATGACATCGCATCACCTACCACTCTCTCCTCCTTCATCCGCAGGAGGATGTGGCGTTATCATTTAAACTCCAGACATCAATATCAATTATCAATTTTCTGACTCACCTCTTTCTATCCCCCTTCTTTTTCCTCGGCTCCTCCTCCCACTCCCGCTCCATCTCCAACCCTCCAACTCCCATTAATGCTCTCCTCTAATTGCATTAGGCGGGACAAAGAGGAAATAGATTTGCACAACGTATGTTCCAGAGGGAAAGTCATTTCTCCGCATCTGCAGGTAATTGAATTTTAATTGCTATGCAGAAAGACGGTTTGTGATGGAGTGGATATGTATAAAGTACAGAGCAGCATGGCAGAGGGAGAGGACGTGACCACCTCCTTATTACACCTTCACATACCTACCGCTCAACCTGTTTAGACAACACGTCTTGCATGAGCGCGTACATTTACACACTTAGATAGACACACTCTGATACAACCTTTGATATATTCCTGATGCAGCATGCATTACGCTTGGCCTTGGAAGGACCCAGAGGTCGGTTACCATTTTGTACAGTCAGGTGTAAAGGGGAGTTCCACTATATAGACGAAACCACCGCAAGATTCATTTTGCGGCAACAGAACGAGGACGAAGGAGAAGTTGTATGTATATATGTATCGCGTACATATGTATTGTGTTCAAATGTGGCAGAGCTCTAAAAGGAAGGAAGGAATCGGTTTGCTTTTAGATGAAAACCGGATATACTGAAAGACTCCCTGCTGGTACTCTCACAGACCAGGAGAAGAGAATATAACCATTACCTTTCTAATGGCTTCAATTACAGTACTCATTTATTGGTTAGCCTATAGGTTTACATTGAGAGGAGGTATTGTTGGCTCAGATGTTGAGGCTCTCTGAAACCTATAGTAAATGACCTGTAATGCTGCAGACATGTTTATCACTGTCTCGTAGAGCATTATGTCCATTCTGCTCCTACACTGAATAGTGCACTATCCTAACACATTGCTTGGCTGTTATAATGTTTTTGTAGTTTGTGGTTTGCTCATGACAGAAATAAGTGGTGTCCTTAGTATAGTCCTGTCAAAGTAGCAGTTTATTATTAAGGGTAATAGTGGGCCAGTGGTGTAACATGAGCATGCCAGAGATGTTCAAGTGAAAGTCTTATTAACGTAGACTCTTGATTTGCTGAACAAAAGCAGGCTTGACCGTGACCCAGTAGTTCAATATGAGGGTCATTCTCTAGTCAGCGTAGTGACCCAGGAGGACAACTCTTGACTCTTTCCTTTAGCCATGACCAAATCTCCAGCCACCAATTGGATAAGAGCCACATTCTTTGCGTTGAAATAGATGGGATACGGCAGTTTTGGAATGGGTATATTTCTCAGCAGGCATTAACCCAGCCCATGGGGAGAAGGAGTGTGCTGCTGGCGAGTGGGAGAGATCAGAGAGAGAGGCTCCTGCTCCGCGGCCCCATTGTAGTCCAGGTAGCATAGATCAAACAGAGCAATCTCCACAGAGCACCCCAGAAAGTGCTTACCGGGAGGCAATCTTAGCCAGCCCAAAAAGAGAGCCATGGCATATGGCCTTTTGAAGATAATGGTTTGAGATTAGAGCATATCCTGAATCTGGGAGCATTCTCAACTGTGAGTGTGTTGGTGAGACACAGGATGACAGATGACAGGGAAAGGCTACAAATCTTAATGCAGTCATTTCAAAGTACACAGCTGAAAATGTATACAGGCATGTTGAGATATTGATCAGCGTTGTCTAGGGCTTGAAGCAGAGATAATTTCAAGAACCAGGTAAAAATAAAACATCAAGTCTTTCTTTTGGCTGTCTGTGAAAAAAAGAATGATTCTGTTGACAGTTAACAGAATTAAAGTGTTGCTTTCCACTTTGTGCGGATCCTAATCTACTTCCTGTTTTATTCTGTTCGATACTATAGAAAACAACACAACAATGTCTAGTGCTGTTTGTGACAGCTGTTCCCTGTAGAGGCCACCCCTATGATGCCATTTCATCTTCCAAACACCTCCGTAATAGAAAAATTTCTTCATTGTATGCCAAGGGTGGGTGATATAAAAAAGGCACCTCTCTTGCCCGAGACTTATTACCACTCTATTTGTGAAGCGATGTCTAGGCGATCTTTCTTCTGATAAAATGGCAATTTCAATAAGAGGCTTCGCTGGCTTCTGCCCCCTATGGGCTTTGGCGTGACTAAAAGGGATGTATTTCACAGGGGAGGGCTTGATGAAATGAGGGGAGAGCATTTGCAATAAAGCTCTTTTTTTCCCAGGGAGTCATAAGAAGTTGGTCAGGAGAGAGAGACGCCGCCATGTAAACTTGGGACAGTTTTACACAGTGCTGTGCTGAAGTGTGTGGTTGGCGTCCCATCCATGTTAGTGTGTGTTAGTCCGTGTGTGTGAGTGTGCGTATGTGATGTAGCGTACAACATGTGTGCCTGTTGACAAGATCTCGGAGGCTCAGTGTCAAACTAGACAGTTGATTGCAGACTGGAGTAAACACTGGGCCTCACACTTCTCTACAGCAAGGTGAATCATTGCACATGTATATCAACCAAAACGTCAAAATGAAAGCATGGAAAACAATTTCTTTAAAGGAAGGGGGGAAATCACACCATGTAGAAAATGGGGTATTGGCTCTTTGATGTGTTTCCTGATGTCTAAAAGTTCCCTTTTTATTTTCCTGAAGTACGGGCTATGAAAAACTTTTGAACAGAACATCTTGGAGCCCTGATAATTGATGGTATGTAGCTTTGGGATTCAGATAGGGGTCATTCCTCGGTCTCCAGAGAACTCTCCGATCTCCCAGTCAGCAACATTTTTGCTTGAATCAAATAACTGACATCCAGAAAGTTTAAAATCGACTGAATTTCTAAGAATAAAGTTGTAGTAGAAATGGAATTGCATTCAAAAATTATGCTAAAACTTTTTTTTTCCCATTTTTCATTTAGAAAGTAATTTTGTGTCCTTTCGAAAATGGTTTGACTGATAGATTAGAATAAATGGTGTGCAGTGACAGCAGGCTCACCCACGGACCTGGCACTTGCTTGGAAGACATAAGATCAGAAGTTTTTTTCTATTTGGTTATACATGCTCTCTCCAAAGCACTAATGGAGATAAATTATGTGAAGATAACAACGAGAGAAGAGTTATTAGGGGAAATTGCCTCTCCCACTCCAATATGAAGACCATTTATTTGTGATAAGACAAAAGGCAATCATTATCTTCACTGGGACAAAAGTTTGGGCTCAAGTATATACTCAAGTATATGATCTCTCCTTATCACAAGAGTTTCAAAGCCTCCCTCGACTGAGTGTGCCAGCAGAGCTGTTCTTAAAATAACTTCTTAAAATATCTGTGGTCAGTAGTTATGCCCTTATGTGGAAACAGAGTCTTGGAATTTAGGAGCAATGGTAATTAGAAGTGGTCTCAGTATATAGCAAAATGCAAGCGATCTCAATCAAAATTTAACCAGGACCATTATTTTGAGTAAATGAGTGGGAGAGTAGAGAGC